>VZRU01010893.1:17506-41062 GCA_013398155.1 Pedionomus torquatus | reverse complement strand
CCATTAAGGTAGTTGTAGAGAATGATGAAGTCTCCCCTCAGCCTCCTCTTCTCCAGGTTGAACAACCCCAGCTCCCTCAGCTTCTCCTCATAAAACTTACTCTCCAGATCCCTCACCAGCCCTCCTCCAGCACCTCAATGTCTTTTTTCTGGTAAGGGGCCCAAAACAGTACTCCAGATAGGGCCTCACCAGTGCTGAGTAGAGGGGGGTCAATCACCTCCTGAGTCCTTCTCACCACACTGTTCCTGATACAGCCCAGGACGCTGTTGGCCTTCTTGGCCACCTAGGCACACTGCTGGCTCATGTTCAGCTGACGACCAACATCTCCAGGTCCAACTTCTTATTTAACTAGTGAGAAATTGTGCTGATGGTGAAGGATATTGAGGATTGCAATGCTGGCATCAAAGCCATTTCAAGTTTCTTACTTACTTACTTACTTACGTTTCTTACTTACTTAGGCTTTGACCATTAATATTTAAATCAGTGATCTTGGGGGTTTGGTGTAGGCCCCTTTCTTGTAAGAACCAGTATCCAAAGTTTTTATTCTGAACCATTCTTTAGGAGTTAGAATTTTAGGTCTTTTCACTGGCCACATCTGCAGTTTTCAGAATATGAGAAAACCAGCTAATCCAACAAGGTCATATCTCCATAGATTTGAAAAGGCCCCATTAGATTAGTCTGAATATTGGAACATGTTGTGTGGGTCCACCTCCTCCTCCTTGTATATAAAATAAGTGTATGTAGAAGTCCAAAGGCTTTGTGTTGGTTTTACTTGATGTTTTAATGTTATTCTGGGTTTCAAAATATCTTATTTGACATTTTAATTTCAAGGATGGAAACACAGCATTGCATCTAGCAGCCAAAAACGGTCACAGGGAAGTTGTAGAAATTCTGCTGGAACAGTGGCAGGAAATAAATGACCCCAATGAGGTAAGAACACAGAAATTACTGAAAGATAAAGTTAGAGATTTGAAAAATCAACTAAAAATTAACATTTTAAAGGAATAAATGTTGCACTGAGCAGGCTCCATGAGCTGTGCTGGCTTCTAGAGTCTTTGCATACTGTTTCATTGTCCCTCCTCCAATAAATTCAGCTCCATTAACTCTTACATTGTCTCTTCCTCTGTTCCCTCTGTCTTGCATGGCCTTGCATGGTAGGAGGAAACAGAGGACCCTCTTCTTTACTTCCTGTGCTCCAACATTTCAGGCCATAAGATCCCATTTTCTTTACTACCTCCGGTGCTTTTCAGGCTACTCACCTAGCCAGTTCAACATGTGTACCCAGCACAAACAGTCTCAGGCACCTCAGCAAAGACATCTCAGATTTGCATCTGTTTTATCTGAGCTTCTTTGGCTGCACAGATCTGGCTGCAGATGCTGCCCACCCACATTTTCTTTCCTGAGTTAATGTTGGAGAGCCTAGCCAGAATATTCAGTAATTGTATATCAGCTGTGGAGGTTGTATCCCTGATTTGATGCACTCACAAACTTAATTTTAAGGCTTAAAGTGGGGGTGGAGTAGGGAAATGCTCACTAACTACTCAGCTCAGTGTTCCTGCTTTGCAAAGGGTCCTTGTGTTTTCTGCTTCTTCTGTGGGGCACCTGGAATGGACTGGGAAAGTGAATTCACTTTGCTGTGGGCTGCCATGCCCACTGCGGGAACCCGTCTAGTGTCTGATGGTTTGTTCTACTGGCCCAGTGGGCGAAATGAATAAGGGACACCCACTCACACCCAAGGCCCTCCTCTTCCTTAACCAGCAACAGATTTATGGGTTGAGGGGGTCTCTCTTATCCAACTTCCCTGTTATTTCCAGCCATGCAGGCTTTGAGGCCCATGAATCCCTTTGAAATGTGAAGCCCTCCTGTTTCCAAGCCTTGTCTAACAACGTACCTTCTGCACACAAAGCTTGTACTGCTTGTGCCCATGCCTTGCCATGGCTAATGGTGTGACCTTCCTGTCCATCTGGAGATGTTCTGCTTTGTGTATAAACAGGTCTTTATTTCCCCAACGTGAGCAAGTCACTACAATATTTTAAGTGTACCAGCTTAATGATGGCAGGATTTTAAGCAAAATAAAATCAGAATGTATTGATGCTTCTGTGAATGCTGAAGCACTAGAGTAACTTCCAATAAATCTTTGCATATTTTAGGAGTTGAGAAGCAGAGATTAGATCAGTGTGCAGCTGAGGTAACTTATTTTAGAGACTTGTTTTGGAAAGTTGGAGACTATTGAGAAGATTTGAAATAAATATGCAACAGAATTGTTTCTGCTAGAAATAGTCCTTAGAGTTGGTAATTTGTCACAAATCCATGGCATTGGACTGAACAAAAATTGATATTTATGATACATGCCAACAGTGGTGCCTGCTGTTGAATGGCGGCAACTGATACCCACTGTCCTGGTTTCAGTCCTTGTTGCTAGCAATCTTCTTTGAAAAGAGTGTGATTAATATTTATGAAACAGTTATCTGTATTGTAAACCTTTGCTGTATATCTGTCCACATAAATGTCATCTGTTACTTAAGTGTTGGTGAGTTGCCATTTCATTTAAGTGCTAATTTAGGAGCATTCAGGTTGTGTTCTCTTGGTGACTGCCTCCCCTTTTCCTTTGAACTGGATGAGTGTGATTGAGCTAACCTGTTTTGTGTCACAGCCTTGTAATCACATGGCTTAAATTGGAACAGACACATTTTCTCTGTTGGTCTAGAACGGAGAAACTCCATTTTACTTGTCTGTTGAAGGAGGCCATGAAAAATGTGCTGAACTCTTACTGGAAGCGGGGAGTGACATCAATGTTTTAACTCAAGTATGTACATAGTACCCATCCAGCATACAGATACTGGGGCGTCCTGGGCTGTGGGAAGGACCTTATCTTCTCTTTTCTGTGGGTACTAACAGCATATTATGCTCTGCTTATTTTTATTAAATGGTAAAATAGCAAATTAATTAGTAAAATGCAATTGGGAATGCAGAGAGAGCTAAGAGAATAAAACAGATGTGGAAGATAGATAGCACAGATTTATTTGACAGAGTATTGTGGCAGAGCTTGTTTTTTATTTACTGCATGTCCAATAATAAAACATATGACTAGGAAATGTAATCAACTAGGGTAATTGAAAATCCTCCTTTTTGGCAGAGTATATGACTGCACTGATGACAAACCTCTTCTTCACATCTGGTTCCTAGACTCCAGTCCAGCTCACATTTGTTGAATGGCCTTGGCTTGCCGGCTGTGAGAAGCTTATGATTCCAGCAGACTGAGACCTTGTTTGTTTTAGCAGAATTATTAAATGAAAAAATTATATTGATTTATTTTTAAAAATTTGTTAATGTGGCTGTGCTTGCTTGTTAAAAGCAAATTGAACTAACAGTCTAGGAGACATTTTTGCATTGTCATATTCCACGATACAGGATAGCTGACAATGCTGATTTATCTCTATCTTAAGAGACATTGAAAAAGACTATAGAATACTGGTGCTTTTAGAATTTTTGTTGTCATATAGTAAGAATGGGAATTTGCTTCAATATTTACAACAACATATTGTGCTCACTGCTGATCCACTTCATTTCCTATCTTTTTATCAAAGGGAGCTTTTTGTAGGGAGAGGGTAGTAATAGAAATGTAAATGCAGAATTACTCAACATTGAAATGTCTCTTTAGTACTGTTTTTCCAGTAACAAAATCATAAGTTTTTGCTGTCTATACCATTCCTTTCAGAACAATAGCAGTGCTTTGCAGATTGCAGTTCAGAATGGACATCTCTCCTTGGTTAATTTTCTTATTGATAAGAATATTGACCTAGTTCCTAAACCAGAGGTGAGTGAATATCAGTATGATTGCTCTGCTGTTGTTCAGCCTGTCCCTTCTTCTATGGCTGTCCTTGGGAATTCAGACAGCTGAATGAAATTGATGGTTCCTTAGTTTTTCTACTATACATGTTACATGGTTTATGGATGTTGGTTATCAATAAGTATGGACCAACAAAGACAAGGTCCTGTTGCATAAACACAGTGAGTGCCTGGTGAGACTGGTGCAGCACAGTGTGGAGGTGGCTAGGCCAAGCCAAGGAGCAGGCAGTAGGAGAAGGTGAGCAAAGTACCCAGCTTGAACTGAGCAGCAGTAAGGCAGGCCTCCCTGGGTGCCATGGGCAAAAAGTAAAGGCTTGCCAATTATTTTGAATAAAGGTAAATAAATCCTTTAGTGCTTTTACTCTCGGCACTCAAATCACGTACCTTCAAAATGTACCTTGTAGTTTAAGGATTCATTCCTATTATTCAAATCTTGTCTCTATTTACATATTACAGATGTTGTTACCTGTTAGATTTTCTGTGAATAGGAAATTATTGGTCACTTCTACAGTACAGGACGAAAACAGAATCTGGGCTTTGTGACTTATCTGCCATGATCACTGGCCTGTTGCGTAATGCTGTCAGGAGCATTACACAGAAGAGCACATTTATAATGTGTTTGAAATTATTCATGTTAAAGAACATGCAGTTATTGTGCTGCTTGTTCTCATTGGCTTTCTGGAGCAGAAGTAACTCATAAAACTGTAACTTACGTTTTGGAAACTTTTCCAGTGCAGTGTTGTGTAAGAGTTTGCTTTACTTTTCTGTAGCACTAAAGAAATGGCTGAGGTTTATAAAGACAGTAATGAACCGGTGTCTGGCATCCATGAATGGCACTGGTATGGAATTTTTCTTTAGCTGTACTCAGTAAGATAAAATTGATGAGTCACAGGTTCAACATATAAAGCGATCTTGCCAATAGTTGTTGGCTTGTGACTGGTGTTTGATCTTTGCCCCAGTTATTTTAATAAATAATTACTCAAATCAAATCCCTTTATTTATTTCTAGCTGTAATTCGCTTTGTTATGACAGCAAGCCAGTTTAGTATGAAGAATATTTCTAGCAGCAATATGTGACAAGAGTTTATTGCTGGAAAGTAGACTCTGACATCTGTTTAGTCTGCACAGAATTAGTCTCTCTCCAGCTAATTTAACTGAGGGCAAACCCAATTTTCAGAGGAAACAGAAACATTAGCCTAAGCTCTCCATTGTTGGCTGAGGGTAGCAACACATCCCAGAGTTGAACATTTAAGCAGAGTGCCTTGCCATGTTTCTAAGTGGTGCCGACGCACACCCCATGCCCTCAACATATCCCTGTTTCTCAGCTTTATTTATGTTTCTTAGCTTTATTTGTTTTATTTAATTGCTGCTATAGGAATGGGAGCAGGCTGCCATGTGTGGCAGAACTCTGCACCTCAAGGTTTGTTTGCTGGTCTTGAACCTCTGTTAGAACATATAATCTTTGTGGATTTTCACAACAACGCCTTTTTATTTGAATGAACTTCTAATAGTGGACCCAAATAAAACAGTTTATTCTTTTCCCTCCACAGCAGAATTCCCCTCTCCATTTAGCAGTCGTCAATAATCATCTAATGGTAGTAAGAAGCCTCTTGGATGCCAATCATGATGTAAACTCCTTAAATCATGTAAGGAAATCAGAGTTAACATAACTTTACTGGTAAGGAGGAGATTGTGTGGATTTTCCTTCAAACATTTTTCTTTTCTTTATGAGCTCAGGGTACAAAACAGTAGGAAGGAAAAGGTCCTTCCCTCCTTATCTTTTTTTTTTGTGTGTGTGTATGTATTAGTCACTGGCATGTGTTGTGATAGTATTGTTTGTGCAAGATAAGGATATAAAAAATACTCAGAAAATATTTGGATTAATTTATTGTTCAAGTGTTATGATTCATGCAAAATAAATGACAGAAATATCTCAATGGTATTGATCTCAGAGGGAAATCCAGTGCAGAGTGTCACTTGGATGGGATGGCATTAATTTTGTTTTTATAGGAACCTGTAGGGTGCTGTGTTTCAGACTTGTGACCAAAACAGTGCTGCTAAGGCATGAGTGTTTATGCTGTTGGTGAACAGTGTTGGCACGGCATCAAGGTCTTCTCTATTTCACCCTCTGCATCCCCAGTGAAGAGACTGGGGGTGTGCAGGGAGCTGGGACGAGACACAGCCAAGCAGACCAACAGAGAGCCGTTCCAGACATTGCGCTGAAGGACGAGGTCACAGGTCTCTCTGTGTTTGTACATGTGGCTGATAACTGAAAGGCTGGTGAGCAGGGGATGCCAGCATCTGTTTTCCTCATGTTTATCAGCATTGATTGGCCTCTGCTTGCTGCTGGCAGTCCACCACCTCCGCCACTGCTAATCTCTGCAGGTACTTGATGCCTATGGAAGGCCATGAGATGCATAATATGTGCCCAGTGATGTGTGATGTATACCAAGATATTTACTTTGGTGTTGGCTTGCTTGATCCCTTTTTTTGCTGTACAAAACCTCCTGTAATTGTCAATTAACATTTTCAGCTTCTGTTATGCTGCATATCACTTTGTTTTTCTTTGCCTGGGAAAGCAAAGATAAAAGCACTGGCCTTGAGACTATCTGGTATTTTTGAGTCCCAGTGCTGCTCCTATCCAGGTACTTGGAGAACCATCTTATGGCGGAAATCAGCAATTGCACCTCTCTCCTTTTCTCCTTGGAGAGAGATATGAATATCACCCACTCCTCCTTTTTTCTCCAGGATAGGTCTTGCCCACCTTCCTGTAACAGCTATTCAGTTCCTTAAAGACCCTAGTGCAATCAGACCGTGCATACTAGTCTGTGTAGCAAGCCTCATTTTGATTGTTGTTCATAAAGTTAAACAATTAACTGGGAATGCCACACAGGAATGTGCCTGGAGGTGATAGCTTCTGAGGTGTCTGGGTGTGTGGGAGGAGACAGGCAGGTGCCTGGGGCTGTTACTGCCTCCAATAGACTGGCATTTCCTGCCTGAACAGACAGGTTGTTCCAAGTGATTTGTACACCATTTGAAGGAGGGGAGCATTGCCTGACCGATCGAAACAGAGATATTTCTAACGTTGTGTTGGGGCCTGGCCAATGCCCACTGAGCTGCCAGTTTTTGTTTAATGCCCCCCCCCCNACCTCTCCTATGAAGATAGGCTGAGAGAGCTGGGGCTGTTCAGCCTGGAGAAGGCTCCGGGGAGACCTTCTAGCAGCCTTCCAGTATCTGAAGGGAGCTACAGGAGAGCTGGAGAGGGACTCTTTGTCAGGAAGTGGAGTGATAGGACAAGGGGTAATGGTTTTAAACTGGAAGAAGGGAGATTTAGATTGGATATGAGGAAGAAATTATTTCCTGTGAGGGTGGTGAGGCACTGGAACAGGTTGCCCAGAGAAGCTATGGATGTCCCATCCCTGGAGGTGTTCAAGGCCAAGCTGGATGGGGCTTTGAGCAACTTGGTCTAGTGGGAGGTGTCCCTGCCCATGGCAGGGGGGTTGGACCTTTATGGTGATCTTTAAGCTCCTTTCCAACTCTAACCATTGTATGATTCTATGATTCTAAGAGGGAAAAGAGAGAGAGAACTCATTAGGTTACAGTACATTACTGGGGCATGACAGCAACTTTCTCCTGAGCCAGCTGGAACTCTTGCCTGGTTTTCCTGTAGAGATCCCAAATGCTCTTGTTTGCCTAAACAAAACTGGCAGGTAGATCACTCAAAAGTTAAATTATTTCATTCTGTTCTATGTTTTCTCACCAAGGCTGTCTCTTGTTGTGAATCTTCTTTACATTCAGACTGCGAGCATTCTGCTTCTAAGATGGATTTTGGCTTATTGTATTTGTTTGGTGTCATTAATTCCAGAGACAGGAAACCCCTCTACATCTGGCAGCTGATCTTGGCAATGTTGAACTGGTGGAAATGCTTTTGAAGTCACACTGTGATCTCAAGACCGTGGATAAGGTAGATTGCATTCCTCACACGAACAAGGATTATGTGATTTTATTTTTTGTTTAATAACCTTCTTTCCAGAGATGCACAAAGCCCTTGTTGCCAGTTGTCTTTTCTAGGTAAAGCTGTTAGCTGTTACATATGAAGTCTCCCTTATTATTGCTGTACCTGCAGCTTGCAGAGAATCTGAAATGCTTTTAGTGAAGAGCTGTAAAAGTTCCAAGATCTGCAGTTTGAAGGGTAAACTCTGCTGCCAGTTTTTCTGATGGAAAAAAGGACGAGGCCTACAGAATGGAAAACAGCCTGTGGCTGTTGTAACTGTGCACCTGCAGCCAGGGAAGGCACAGGTACAGTAATTCACTAATTGCAGCGATGGTGAGTTTGTCCTTCAGCACTTTGGGCCATCTGGAAATGATGGTGCCATGTCCCTGGAGCCATCCCAGCATCCCAGATACATTGAGGTTGTTGCTTAGATCCTGTTGCTGATGCTCAGCCTGAAAAGACTGAGGCAAGAATGGCAAAAGCTGGAAGAAGTACCCAAGCAGAGTCTCTGGGGAAGTGCTTTTGAAAGGAGAGAGTACCAAATGAAGTTTTAAAAATCTTTTGCTAAATTACTGCAAGATTCAGCTTTCTCTTTTTATACTGTTACCACTATATTGATTTTCTGTATGACCGAATTGACAGATTTGATGCTTCTCATGAGCAAAATCTAGCTCTTTAGGAATTTAAAAAGTAATTTTTGTGCACAAAACTGCCCTGATGAGTAAAACTTTATGAACCAGAATGGTCATCTTTTTTCCCTAGCCTGATGTGAGGCTTGGGGCTCAGAGTGCAGATGATACAGCTGATGTGTTTTGGGAGGCTGGGGTAAGATGCTGCATTGCAGTTAAGCTTTCCCATTCAGAGTCATGTCTTAACACTAGCTGAAGAGCTGCAGTTCTGACATGGCCTAACCCAGAAAGAAGTCCTGTCCACATTAGCTCCTTAGCCATTAGCAGGCACAGAAGATTACTTATTGCCTGTTTTGACTGTAAGCACCTTTGTCAAGGTCAAGCTCCTAAGCAAGCCTTTGTCCTGGTACTACAGCAGTGTTGACAGAGTTCAGCATATGTTATGACAGTATGGCTCTGAGCTGGGACAAGTTCTGTCCCCTTTCTGCACTGGTTTTATTTCTTGTAGTAGCTCTTCCCTTGCCTGTTTGCCAGATAACTCCTGAGCCCATGCCACTGCTGGGAACATTCACAAGTACAGCCCTCTTTGAACTGAACTGCTGCTGAGATGCCAAAAATGTTCCCATCCTTCCTGAACAGTAGGCAGGAAAAAAGGGGAACCTACTTTAATTGCAGATTGTTTTCTTGTCCTTTGTGCCCCAGCAGCAACTGTCTGGAGTTTCCAGAGCATGCCATGCACTTGCACAAGTTGCACAAGTTTCCTCGGGAAATGCTCTCTTGGAAGCTCTTCCTTCCTTCCTTCCACCTGCAGATCTAATTGTTGCTGGCTGTGACTGACAGTGCAGAAAGCGCTCCCTGTGTGCAAGACTGCCGTGCTTTGTGTGCACGCAGGATGCCAGTGGTGTCTGCTCTAGCACAGAAGGCCAGGAACTACCCCATCTTCTACCCCCTCTACCTCCTCATAAAGAGCAGAGCACCTTTCTAGAGGTGGGAACCAAGGAGCTTTTGTGGTCTCTGGACTCTTCACATATAAAGTATGCCTAAGCTTTAAAGATTTTATGAAATGCAAATTTCTTGGCTTCCAATGTGATGCTTTTCTAAAGACAAGCTAATTAGAATGATCTTGAGCAGAGCATGAACTCAAAAGGTATACATCAGGGAACTTCATAATAGCTGGACAGTTGAAATACCTTATGACTTAATTACTGAACCTTCTAATTAAGGAAGCGGCTTCTTTCAGGTCTAATTTTCTATAGTGTCTAGGACTTGATACATGGAGAATACCCTGAATATTTAAATCCAAGCAACACCACTGAATGCAAATCTGTTGAAAAGAGACAACTGCAGAGAGAACTGGACAATTGCAGACAGAGCCCTGTAGAGCCACTGAGATGCCTTTACCTCAAAGTGCTGACAGCAGAGATGAGTTCAAATCTACCAAACAGTCCTCTGCAACTGGACTTAAGGCAATGGCTTTTAGTCCCTTTGACTGCCTGTACTAATCATGAAACACCTTCAGTTGTGCTCACATCAGTTGCCATGAAGTTGCCACACCCTCTTCTCATTCTGTGAGCCATCCGAAACAAGATGCAGATTTCCCCTAGAAATTGGAGGTTTCCAACTTTGCCAGACTATCCATCTGGAAAGCCAGTTAAACCATAACATGGGAATGGACTGTATTTGTGGTAATAATCACACTGTGTGTGCCTGGGCTTGCATGAATTTGGAAGCAGTGACTGGAGAGTGTGAGCTGGTGTAAGGTATGCAGTAGTGTGTGTGAAGGAAGTTTCTGAACCTCACCAGAAATTCTACAGGGTGAATTCAGTGCAGGAAAAAATTGACCATCTCTGGCTGAGGGGATACAGCTCATGTAAAGCATAAAACTTTGATGGTAGCTGCCCTGAAGCCATAAAACTGCAGCAATAATTTTTCTTGATAAAAAGTGATGGGGCTCTGTAAAGGAAGCTCCTGTGCTTCTTCTGTGATATGCCTACAGTCATATACATGATAATGTTCTGATTCACTATCTCTGCTTTCAGCATGGAAAAACTGCACTAGCTGTGGCATCAAGGAGCAACCATGCTCTTATCGTAGACATGATCATTAAAGCAGAAAGGTATTATGCCATGAAACAGGTAAGAGACATCTTTCATTTCAACGAGAACTGTAAGTGAAAAGGCACTTCTGATCTTGAAGCACCTTTTGCTGGAGGTGGTTCCTTTCAGCAGGTTGCAAGACTGGCCTTGATAAACTAAGGTCAGAACTAGGAACAGGAAGGTCTCTGTTCCTGACTACCTGTAAACTTTTAGGCAGATCTTACTGTTTTCCTGCATCATGTTCTACACGTAAAGAACTGGAGAGAGATTCTGATCCAAATTCAAACTGTGCTATCAGGACTGGGATGACCTAAATCCATTTTGATCCCCACATCCAGCATAAATGTACATGTACAGTATAATTTGTGGTTGAAAATGGGAGGAGTGCAAGTCTCTGTCACTCCTTTGCTAGTAAGGGCTCAGCTGCTTCAGCAGGAGCTCCCTCTCCTGTTTTATGTGTGTTAATTATAAAACATGACCTGAAATGGGAAACAAGGCAACAGGTGTGAAGGACACAGCTTAGATTGACCTCAGATTGTCTGAATTTCCAACTTTCTTTTGTTAGCTGTTATTTAAACACAGGCTGCTTAACAATGGCCCTCCCTTAGAGGTCCGAGAGCCACATGTACTGAAGTGTAGATGAGAATTATTTTGGCCAGCGTTGACTATCCTATATGTCCCTTATGAATCTGTTTACACTCTGTAGGCAATTACGTGTCTGAACAAGAAAAGCTAAGCTTAGTACCTCTTAAAGTCAAAGAAGTGTTTGGGTCTGGACTGCTGTCCATTTTAGAGACATGTCTTTGAACTCAGATCCAGCCCGAGTGGGTCTTGAAAATTCAGGATGTCTCATGTCACAGGATAAAGGACAAAGTTTATTTATTCCACCTATGCCAGCTGTAGCAATGAGCCACAAAGCACCTGCTATACCTACACACTTGATGAAAGGGATGTATTTCATGGGGCGGTGAAGGTTCATTTTAGGGCTTATTAATGCTTATATTGGATTGCTCATTTTTTTTTGTGTTTGGAGCTATAGGTTTATGTGCCCCCATTGAGAATTGATTAAATTTCTGGGTTTTGACACAACAGAGTTTAGAAACCCCATGCTCTCGGGTTTACAAATATATTGTATATATAAACAAATACACCGTTTGTTTGCAAACTCATCCTAGCAAGGCAGAAAGAGACATCTCCTGTAGCATCCACTATAAAACCTTCAAGGAGTAAGATTTATTTATGTAGAGCAAGCAATGCTGTGAGCATTAGAGCTAGAAAACTAGGGAAAAAGGACTGGTGAAAGGAACTCACTTGATGGTCAGCTCTTGTGCTTTCCCTCCTGAGCTGCCACACAAACCTGTAACTTCATTCTCCTCCTGCCAAGGAGCATTTCTTTCACCAGGTTAGCCAAGTGTCTCCTAGGGTGGTATACGCTGACCCTGCCCAAAAGCAGGTACATCAATTAGCTGTTTATACCACGCCACTCTGGACCTGTGTGTCCAAATCCATAACACTTGTTGATTTTGCTAGTAAATCACAGGCATAGAATAATTATCATGAAAAACACCTCTATGAACTTCCTGTGCTGTGTATTTGTATCAGTTAATCTGGAATTGTCAGGTAAATTACTATTTCTTTTGGCTTAAAGTGGAATTAGAAGTGAAGTAATCTGTTGCCCGAGAAGACATGACAAGTCTGACAGCAGTGAGGCATTAATGCTACTAACCCCTTGGCACCGTTTACTGAATAGCCTGAGGAGAAGATGTTTAAGCAGGTGGTTTCCCACAAGAGCTCTACAGATATTGGGAAAGAGAAACATAAGCTTTAGTATCTCATTACCTGAAGCTAGGAGCAGAGCCTTTGGGATCATCTTAGGTTTTACAGCTATGGAATATGACATTGTTCAGGTGGTGTTACCATATACAAAACTACAGCATTTTGAACCATTATTGTAATAACTTTTTGTTACGTTGAGCTGACTTATCATTTATGACAAGGCATTAGTTACAAAAGAAAAGGCCATGTTGCTGTGAGAAAGTGCACGTCACGCTAACCTGTGTGAGAGCATCCTGTTCTCTCCTTTTGTCCTTTCCCCCTATTTATTGTTTCTATCCAACACTCCCCAGGCTGTTTTTGACTGGATTTGAGGGCTGCTGTTACTGTCCCACTCTGCCATTGTCTCGACACACATTTAGCAGCAAAGAGATGTGCTGCTGCAAATGCAGGAGAAAAAAAGTTGTGTTGGTGGATTATTTTTTGTTTGTTTGTTTTTTTGGGTTACTTTTTTTTTAAATCTCAGAAGAGAAACACTGAACCGGGGAGAGGCTGAAGCTGTCCTAGCCCTCACCTTGCATGTGTTGGGAAGCATGAAATAAAGTTTGCACCAGAAAAATGGAATCAAACAAATTTGACAGCTTACTTACTGAACTAAAATGATTTTTCTTTTTTCTTGCAAGACTCACCTAAGGTTAGGAGGTTAGGAAATTGTCCTGTTGTATTTTTCTGAATTTAATCCATCAGAGTATTTTATGCTTAGCATGTTTAAATGTGGCATGCTGCCATTTCCTTTTTTGCTCAGTATCTGCTTTTTAATCCTGTAACTTCCTGAAGTAATTTTTCACTTTGGAGACTGATTTGAAATAAGGCTAGCACATAAACAAAATGAAATGCAGAAGTAGTTTGAGCTCACCTGCAATAGGAATGAGGCATTTCCCTGGGCTCTGCTCACTTAGGGCTTGAAATCACTGCCGTATGTGTGTTTTGCAGAGGTGCCCAGAAAAGAAGTAATCCCATCCTTCCTGTTCCAGATAAGCCACGCATACAATTCTACCTGGAGGATAAAATGCTTCAGATTTTGGTTTCAATCTCAGTTTGCTTATGCAGGCAATAAAAACAGATCCAGGTTCAACACAGATATGCTTACTGGCCCTTAGACCCTTTGCTGAACAGGGCTCCACACGCTAACCACAAAGGCTTATGCTGACATTGAGTCATCCCACTTTAGCCAAGCAGAGCTAGTGGGGCAGAGGCAGGAGCAGCCTGAACAAGTGCCATGCTGATGTTGCCCAGCCCCTCCTCAGGGAGAGCTCAGCACTTCCAGAAGCAAGAGGAAAGACCAACTGTGGATGAAACCCAATCACGTTCCAAACATGACGTATAAAGTAGACAGAGCCGAGGAGCACAGCAGTGCTGTCGTAGCACTTGCTGTTATGTGCTGTTGTATACCAACTGCCAGAAAAAGAAAGCTGTTTATTTTGCATTTATCTTAATATGACACAGCAATAGACACAGGAGGCTTTTTTGTTGTTAGTAAAGCCATAACAATATCATCCATGTCAAGACCTCTTCTGAAGAGCTCCAGCAGCCAAGCACATTGCTTTACCTGCGCTGCAAATCACTTGTCGGTAGCCATAGAGGACACAACATTCACTTTGCAAATGTAAGCAAAGCTTCCTGGCTTTTTATCATCTACTTTCTTTTTCAGGAACGTCTAGCTCATAGTGATGATGTGTCAGACTTTGGCTTGTCCTTCAAGCAAGATCACAGTGCACAGACCAAGCAAATCCGTTCATCCCTTTGGTATCTAGCATACATACAGTTAAAACCCCAGGAATGGAAAAAACTGGCCCTGTTCTGGAAGTTCACAAATGAACAAATTAAAGCTATTGAAGAACAATGGACAGGTAATAATATCTGAACGGTTAGACATAATACACAAGCTATGAAAACCACAGGGCACAGTTGCTTTTTAAACCATGAGAGTATCACAGATACACACACTGGCCCCTCTGCTCGTATTCAAATTATGACACGGACAGTGAATGGATACAAGCCTTGTCCCTGGCTCCTGGGAAGTGGTGCTCTAAAAGCACAGGCCATTTCTGTTCTCTCCCTTGGCCTGAAGTGACTTTCACCTTTGGAAATCAAGAACAGGAGCAGTGAGTGGCATGGAAGGGTCTTGCAGGTCACGCTGCAAGCGAGCACTTGGGGGACCTTGTGACACAGGAAGACCTTCTTTGTGCGTTGTCTTGACAGCTGCCACGAAAGAGAAGTTTTCAGTTTCTGGCATCTCAGATGCTGGGAAAGCACCACTTCTACAGCACGCATTGTAGTTGCTTACTACTATAGGGTATATTTCCACACGTTGAGGAAAATGAAAGCAAAACCCCCTAATTTTAAGATGTATTAGCTTTTTTTTCCCCCCTCCCTTTACAGTAGCCTTAGGATAAAGCTAGGATGATTATTTTTTTTTTTTTAACCTTTGTAAGTCTCAGTCTTCATTTTGCTTCTAAGTGAGACAGGCAGTAAGAGTAAATTAGTAGGTTTTAAAACGTTTTGGAACTCTGAAGGTGCAAAAGCACAAAATACACTGCTTTGTGTATTGCATAGGAAAAAAAAGTTATAAGGAACATGGGAACAGAATGTTGCTCATCTGGCTACATGGTGTATTGCTGGCTCACCAAAACCCTGTCAAGCATATATATGAAGATCTGGTGGAAGCAGGATTTCAGCCTTTAGCTGGTAAGTTGTTTTGTGGTATAAGGAGCACATTACAGTGTCTTCTGTGAAAGTACAAGTGCGGTGCTAAGGCCTCTGCTGGTGCTTGGGAAGTGTGACTATGGCAGAGCTGGAGGGAACTGTCTTCCTCTCTGGGACTTGGCCTTTGCTGAGGGGTGAGGTTGCTTGAGGAAGAGCACTTAAATGAGACTTGAGATTTCTAAAGGAAGATAAAAATGTGCAAACTTTGCTCCCCTTCATCCTGCAAATGATTAAACTGTGATTGGCCACCCTACTCTTAGATTAGTCTGATCTTGTAAAAAGTAGAACGTGTCAAGCAAGTATTTTCTTCTCTTACCTTGCAGAGAAGATCAGAACTGCAAGTAGCCCTGATATGGACTCCAGAAAATGTGCAATCTCATGAGTTAATCAAAAACCCCACGACATATATGATGGAATAACACATGAGATGGAAAGTGACTTTCAAATACAAATAACTTTTTTGGAAACAAAAACCCATTTTGAAGTTGTATGACTTTTTCCAAGCTAGAAGAACTTGTAGTCCTGAAATATTGGTTAGTTATTTCTCATATACTTGCTATAAAATGATTTAATTAAGAATTTAAAATTGAAGGGTTGGCTGGTAATTTATGATTATACTGCTAAGCAAGAACCACTCCCCTACAACTCTACACCTGGCTTAACATTGATACACTAATCCTGTATTGCAACTGCAAATTAAGCTATTTTGTGTTTGACATGAAACATAAATAAGATGTTTTCTACCTGAAAGAAATTAGATTTACAAAGTGAAAATCATGTGTATAAATCAACACTTCCAGAAATAGGTTGGCACCTGGCCTCATTCGGGATTCATTTTTATGAACTCTTGGTAAGATTATAGTGTTCCTGACTGAAGAGAGCTTTTTTTCTTGTTTAATTAGTGCTAGGATTAGGACAAGTCTTTCTTCTTCAGTATTTGGTTTATGAAATGAAAATATACAAAAATCTCATGTCTAAACCATGTGTGTCTGGCAGCAGAATGTTCTATCATGGTATAACCTTGTATACATACTCAAAAAGAGTATTTGATACTTAACACATCTAGTAGTTGTTTACCTATTTCTTCTTCATGTCTTGAACTAATATTTGGTAGTGTCTTACTGAACATGTTAAAATGTTTTCTCATTATTGAATATATTTTGTAACTGAATGATGTAAAATTTCTTTGTAGCCTTTTCTATAACAAAACAGCAATACTTTTACCATGTAACAGAACAACTGGATTGCCTTGTCTGTTTATATATAGCTAGCATTATTTTGTACTGAATCTTACTGTTTGTACTAAAAAGATGATGATCTCTATCTTAGTCTGAATACCTGACTGCTCTCTTGTGTGCAACCTGTTTTGACGTGGCTGCAGTGCATCCCAGGAATATGAAGAACAGACTGGTAAATCCTCAGCTTTTTGGAATTAGGGATCTAAGATCACCAGTTACTAGATCCTGACACATATGCACCATACGCATCAAGTTCTGCAGCATTAGCTTGGAAAATGAGAATGTTTAAAAATTTAATAAACTCAGTACCTCACCTGGCCCAAGCCACACTTGGGCATGAAGGATATATCCCCTGTTATTCTTCATTTAAGCACGCTGTTGTAGATATAATTAAAATGCATATCAACTACACTTAGTTGCAGAAGCAACTAAAAGTACATGTAAGGAAAACAAATCTAATTTTCACTTGAAAGTAGATGTTAGTAACATTAGAATTAAACAAAGAGATTCAGACAAAAAAAATAAAATCAATCACATTCTATCCTTTATTTGAAAGCGTGCAAAAGGTCACTTAAATAAAAAGTGTTTATCGTAATAAAATAAGTCCTCAAATAGTGTGGAGGTAGAATAACATTTCGAGTTTTTTCCCCCCTCCAGATGTTCACTATAAAAGCACATTTACTTGAAAAAAATTTTTTTTAGAAAAGAATAAAAATGTGATACATACTTTACACCTTACTACATCAAATCTGGAAAGACTGAGAAAAGGTTCAGATTGTGCCTTGATAAAAACCTCCACACTGGAAAGAAGGATAATTGCTCAGTCAACAACTTTTATTGACTGAACACTGGTATGAGCCTGGCCCTGAAGCATTCGTCCAACTTGCCCTGCAGGTCTCACAGTGGTAGAACCAGAAGAATGGAGTACAGTTCGAGGATATTTAGCAGCAACCGCTTGAGATATAGTTTGCTGAAAAGTAATCAAATACATCAAAACACTTAACAGTACAAGAAAATTCCCATTAAAACATCTTTAAGTGAGCTGTAGTTTAAAGAAAGATTTGGAACATAGCAAACTGAAATATGCTTCTCAAAAAAAAAAAAGTTACTTTAGCAGAATAAGTAACTTTTTTCCTTCTTTGTCAGAAATAAACTTCCAAATAGCTAATTACCCTGAGCTTTTATCACCTCAATTTATTTCAGGATTGATTTGTTTGGGGTTTTTTTACAAAAGTGTTCAGAATTTTCCTCTGTAGTCCTAATTTAATCATGTCAACCTTCCTTATGAAGTTCAGTATTTGCTATGAGGAAGTCTCTGTAAGGAAAAGGTTTGCATTTACTTAACAATGACGAATCTTCTCCCCCCCAAAATAGCCACCTTACTGCAATAAACAGTAGTGGTTCTTCTTTTAATCAAGGTAACCTCTCTTCAAGAAAAATAATTCCATTTGATTTACCTCCATTTAGACATTTATTTGCAGAAAGAGTGTCTCTGGCACTGTCACATTATTACATTTTTACAAATCAGTTTTTGGTACAGCAGTTCAGGTATTTCACTTGTTACACTGGTCACAATCGGAATCCAGAAGTTGTTCTTAATGAAAGAAGTCTCACACCAAACCTCTCAATCCTTAAGGATGTACAATTTATATATGAATTTCTGCTTAGGAGCCCGAATTCTCAAAAGCTACGTGCAGCCTGTCACAGGGCTTTGATTTACCACAGAAAATGAGTGAAAGCAGAACATCCCTTACACAGACAGTTACCAGTAACTCCAGATGTAGCTTTGCTTGTTCTGGCAGTATCATTGAAGAGAAACTGGACTTTCAGGTCGTACAGAGAAAACTCAGACCCTACCTTACAAGTTAAAATATATATATAAAAAAACTTCTTAAACTGTTTGATACTGCTCCAGTTAAAACCGTTTTTTGCTCAAATTGACTGAAAAGTGCAGCAAGAGCATAGGCCATTCAGGGTGCTGTTTACATTCTTGTATGTTGCTTTCATACCCTTTTAATGCACTTATTTCAGTGTTTTCTTCAGGATAAGTGGGAAAGTAAGAGTCAAAATACAAGAAGCAGAAGGCTTGATGAATTTCATTGCCTCCAGACAAGAGTTCTACTTCTCCCCCCACCCCCAATAATTTACTATGCTCAGCCTATCAGGCTAATCTACATTTCTGCCACCTCTGGTCCAGTCACTCTTCCTGCTATACACCATGATGCTTGTCTTTAAACTCTGGTTGTGTGGTGATGACACCGAACATTGCTGTACCAACAGACCCTTTCTGTGAAGGGGAAGACTCATGGAAGAGCTGGCCAAGAGACAGCCAGGACTACTACACCTGTGAAATAATCACTACAGAAAGACAAATAGACTAACGTGGTGATGGCAATACCTACTTTCCCTCCTCACCAGTGAGTTCTACCCAGTCCAAAGACTGTACTGTTTGTTACTTTAAACAGGCCTCAAGTTTATGACATATTCAGGATGGTAATTTTTCTTTAAACTACTACCAGTTGTGTTGTAATAAGAATACTGTAACAAGCATAATTCTGACTTACCTGAGTGACAGGATGATGTTTTTCAACAATGACTGAACTGATGGGTGGAGCAACTCCCATCACTTGTAAACTACCACAAATTCTGGCCTTTTGTCCCGTATCAGCTCGGCCTGTGATTCGAGCAGTGATTGTTCTTCCTGCTTTCTGTTGAGCAGATGTTATTACTTTTGCCATGGGCTACAAGCAAATTGAACAGTAGTTGGTAAAAAATTCTAAACATAATATTTACAGTGCTCTAGTATGTTTGCTTAGTTTCATCAGCCACATGCTTTAATGGAACATGAGATGGGGCAGGTAATCCACTTATGTTACAGAGGATTGAATTTGCTCAAACTAGCTGCAATCTGGTTTATTCCATTTTTTTCCACTCTGAGATGGTGTTTCAAGTGAGTGACTTATACCCTAAGGGGGATAAGGTTGAATTCATGCAGCATGGATAGTTTATCTTTGGTCACCGGCTGTGTACTCAAGTGCCAGATGAAGGAAATTCCATCATCCTGGACTCTTTCTAGCAGCAACATAGCAGATATGGAACCATGTGGTACAATGCCGCATCTTTCTCTGATAGCTGGCAGCAAATTGTATTAGATGGGAAAAAGAAAGGAGAGCAATGCAGAAGACAGTGGAGAAAAGTGAAACGGACAGTTTTACAACAGATACAGAAGAGCGAATTGGAGAGGTATTTTAAACAGCAGGATGCTAAAGCAAAGAACATTTTTTCTGTAACAAAATGGTATCATGTGAAACATCAACCGTTCCTGTTGCGCTACACGTAAGTGTACGTGCTCTCTTCTGTTCTTCATTTTGTCACAGTTCTCCTTCCCCCTCCAAAAAGAATTTAAAATTGCTCCTAACATAAATGGGTTTCTGTAACATTAACAAGTATTTGCAAACTAGTGTCTTCACACAGCTATGTAAACTCTAAGACAGTTTATTCCACTACATAATTGTGTTGCTCTGAAAAATGTGGAAATAATGATATCCAAACAAATATTGGTTATAATCATGCCTTAAAGAATAATAAAAAAAAATAATTTAGCATGTTACCAGTTTTTGAGTTGATGCCACACCAGATCCTGCAGCTGTGCTAGTGATGATTACCGGAGAATCAGAATCTAGCCTGGTCTGAGAAGTGCTTGCATGGCCCAGATGAGTAGAAAACTGTGAATGAAACCAGAGTTTACGAAGAATCAGTAAAATTTTGTAGAAAACACAGTGTTACTTTTTCTTGATTATTCCATCAGTTTTTGGCTCTTCCAATTACCCTTCTAAATGTAATGTCTTTGCAGGTATTTTATTTCTAGTTTTATTTTTTTCTGGCTAATTTATAAATACTTGTCTAAAAATTGTGGAAACAGTGTGAATAACACTTGATACTATTAGAATGAAAATCAGAAGACAGGCAAGCACATCTTCTCTGTTCTAACCTGTACTCCAGTGTGAAATTGTTTTACAGTGGCAATGTCTTCAGGATGACTTCGGGGCAGGACCAGAACATCCGAGCTACTGTATAATGATCTGGCTAAGCTGATATGACAGAACATTAAGCTGAGTTCCCTCAGTGTATATATATGTTACACTCCTAAAAAAGAAGCTTCGAGTCAAGCCAGCTTTTCTTCTTTTCAGATTATATTTAACACAGGTTTTTTGGAAGAAACCCCACCTTCTTGTCAGCTTTTTTCCAGAAAATCTTATAAAGCAAATTCAGCTTACTATAATGACCTTGCCTTCATTGGTTTAACATATTTTCACTAAAATAAAAAAACAGAGCTTAACAATAGTATAGCAAGTCACAACAGCTGTGCCTAGTCACTCCATTTACACAATGCAGTCAGAACATACCATACCCACAGGTTTCTTTTTTACAGTTAGGCTGACTTCAAATTTCTTCAATTCATGTGCTATGGCATTTATTTAAAAAGCACCAACCAAGGAAGTTCATTTTCATCACTAGCAAATACGGTTCTGTTCTGGTTACATGCTTACCATGTCTTCCAGCTGAGAAGTAGTTGCTGGTGGAGGTGGTGGTGAGGGCGGATTGTATTGTGAAGGAGGTAGCCTTCCTGCAACAACAGTGTCATTCTCATTTCTCCTACTTCCTACATCTATTATTAGAAAAAACAAAATAACGGGATCAGCACATAATCTAGCAAACTCTAAGAGGGGAAAAAAGAGACAGAAATCACAGTAAAAATGTACTATTTCATTGGGATTTCTGTATAATCTAATTGAAAGGATCATCTTGTTCTTTATAGGTGTCTCTCTATCTATCTATCTAAACATTCCTGTATTAGACTCTTCAGATGCTTGGAAATAATATTTTCCAAGGGGCTTGTTTCTGTGTTGTGCCTTAAAATCCCTATGGTACTCATCACATACTTGCAGTGCAAAGATCTGAGGAGCTGGTCTTATGCTAAGGGCTAAAACCCAGTTTAGGTAGAGAGCACCAAAACACAGAAAGCCATCCATATTAGACTACAGGAAGGGTATAAGATCCTTAAGGGGGCTCAGTGTCAGTAAAATAAAATGTTATTTTAACTTTGCTGAGAATGTGCTGCAATTCCGAGGAGCCACAGGTCACGCTCAGCAGCATCTCATTTCCACATACAAAGACTGGACACCAGCCACATCATTGTGGTAGGGCTGGGATGATCTACAGGCATCCTATAGCCCTCATTACCCCCAACAGCTGATTATGCTGAGCTTGCACAAAATCCGTCGAGGGTTCCTTTGTCTTGTAATGCAGACATCCTGGGGAGGTCAGATCTGTTGACCTAAGCCCTGTATCTTTTCCTGTATGTTTCCAAAAGTTTTAGCCTTTTCCTTCAGAATGCAAACTTCCTTAAAGGAAGAAGAGAGAGGTTTTTTTATTTACTCTTCTATTTTCAAAGCAGAAGATGCCAGCAGCAGTTCCAGGACAAGGGAACTTTACTCATTCCAGGGCCTAGAGTGACACCCTGTGGTGGTTGTGTTTTGTTATAGGTTTGGGTTTGTTTTTGTTGGTTTTTTTTTCTTTCTTTCTTTCTTTTTTTTCCCTCTTAAAACAAGCAGGAACAACATGAGGAAGGTTGCTTAAATTGGTGCGATACAGAAAGATTTCAAAAGTAAAAGTATGCCAGAATATGCATTTTGTACATATATATATATAGATATATACGTACACACACATTAAGCTTAAGCATAGATAGGACTAACACACAGTTATGGACCAGTCAGATCTAATCAATACTTAAAGTAGTGTTAGTTTATTAAGAAAAAAATCATTAATTCTTGTGGCTTCGACATTCCTTTAAATACATAAAGAAGTTAAAAATAATCTTAATAATTAAAAAAAAAAACAAAACAAAACAGTAAACCAGTCAGATTTTAGATTATCAACATTGACATTACACATTATGGACCCATTAAGGTTGTGATACTACTACACACTATTAATAACCTGGCTTAATATATATGTATGTTATTGTATATTGTATGTATACTAAGTGTACATTATAAACACCTAATAACAATTAAAAAATAATCAAACTCTGCTTTTATTTCCAGTGTCAGTAGGTGGCACTGCAGCATTCACATAAATAATCACGGACTCCGGCCCATTGAAGTTTTGATGTCCACAGACTGCAAAACTAGAACAAATCATAATCTGATGTCTGAAGTCCCCAGTGTCCTAGTCACTGTTCTGTTTTAGCTGAGGAAGAACGCAAACAAATGGTTGTACAGCCATATTAAATACTTATGTAACTAACTTAATTAAAAGCACTGTCTGGTTGCAGAAAGAAAGATACAGTGTGTCTGGGACAGAGGAGAAGGTCCTATGAGGCAGTGGAAGATGATGGCAAGCATGAGATCAAGGACAACAGGACCTGAGAGACGTAAAGAAGCCAGATGAGGATTACACTGACCACAGGAAATTGAAAGCATGATGCTGGACACCCAAAAACTTGGCTCCAGGCACTCCAGCATTGTCCAGCAGAGCAAAAGCCTGCAGGTACTGTGCCTGTGTGGAGCATAACTCCTGCGTCATACTAAAAAAATCAATCAAAATGTTGATCCATGAATCCCAGAGGATGGTCATGGTAGCTGTAAAGCACAGTTTTTTTCATTTCCTTCCTGCTTACCTTCTTTACAGTTTTATAGAAATAATGTTTTCCTATTTTACACTACTCAGTTACCCATCATTATTAGGGAGACCCACTGTCTGTTGCAGGTTCTTGGAAAACAATAAACAAACAAATACAAGACAAAACTCCAAGAGACAGTAGTTTATAATTTATAACACAGTGAAAAAGACCTGGGCAACGCTCTGTAACGTTATTCACAAGCTCAGTATCTTCAAGAAAATGTTAATTCTTGACCTTCTGCAAATACCGTTCCTATGTTTTTACTAGCACACAGCTACTGTGCTTAGCCAGTGTCTATTCTAATTTCCTAAGCAAAGCACAAACACCAAATACATTTAACAGATTCAGACAGCTGCTAAGGTAACATCCTCTGACATCTTCAGATTTTTGTTTCCTCTTCATATCTACACTTTTGGGGAAGAATTTCTGCGAAGTAGGTGAGAAACTTATGGTCTAAGATTGTTAAGCTTACCAACCCAAGTGACTCATCTGAGGCCATTAGCAGCCGCTGCCAGTACAGCTGA
>VZRU01010893.1:2061-17099 GCA_013398155.1 Pedionomus torquatus | reverse complement strand
GAAGGTTTCCCAGTATTTCCCTCTCACCCCCTGTAACCTGGGTGCTGAGAGAATTCTGGGTCCTCTTCCACTGTATTTTAAGAAGTTTGCATCCCTGTCTTCATTTTCTTCAAGTTGCAACCTTCAGTTGCAGGTTACCACCACCTTCCCAGTGACAATGGATGAAAAGAACACATTCCACCTTTCAACTACAGCATCAGAACATTTCTCAACATATTCAAAAGGACTTTTTAAAGCAGTAAGATTTTTATAAACTCCATGTTGCTATAACTCCTCATAATAAATTTAATAAAAGCCAAAATAACAAAGAGAAAGGGAAGAACTCTTTAAAAAAGACAAACAAACAAACCTAATAAAACTCCCCACATACAGCCACATTAGAGCTGCTTTTTATACTGACCAGGATCTGTCCTACTGTCCTTGCCCTGAAACATGGTCATCGCTTCCAGATTCAATGCACATACACCACGCATAAAGGCTTTCTTCATGGTGTCTTCATACTGTTCTCTTTCACTGTGCAGTCGCAGCACCTCAGCTTTTGTCTGTTCCAAAGTAGCATTTAGCTACAAGAAAGAGTAAGGAAAAAGCTGTGTTACACTTCTGAATGCAAACTATGCACATACTCCACCATTAGCTTTAGAAGTCACTTATTACGTTTGCAAAGAAACATTTTCCCTTTAAAATCTCTTGTTCACCAGAGATGAACAGCTACATGTAATTTCTTTTACTACTGCACATTATTTGTGGCAAAGCATACCAAGGACAACATTGCATTTGAAAGGACTGTTAGACCCTACCTAGCTAAGCTGAAATTCATCTTCTAAGTTCTTGTCTTTTAGAAGTTAGGCATCTGGCACAAGCTAGATTTCTACAGAAACATGTACAACAAAAGAATAAGTGTTCTCAGAAAATTATTTAAGCATAGGGTGAACTGTCATCAACCATCTCTTTTCTAGCTGCTGTAAAAAACTTAAAAATGCTAGAAAAGACAGAACAAGTTACCTTAGTAATTCACTACTTACTGGTTTTGTGTTGGTAAGCCACAGCTGGTAAGCCTGTTCTTAAAAGTCTAGGTTGATAACTTACAATCTATGCTTTGAAAATTCTATAAAAAGCTTAACAGGCAAGTTGAAGGCAAAACCAAACTTAAATTCAGCAGCTATTACAGGAAAAAACATTGCCCTCATCATGATTATTCATAATAATAACGGCCATCTATTTCCACTGTTTCTTCAGTAAGACCTCAAAATGCCTACCCAACATTAACAACATGCTCTTAGAAAGTGAATACTATTGGTGGGTAAATAGAGATTTGCCTCATTTCAGGGAGAGTCCAATTTACTTCACCTGTGCATGCACATCAGCAGCATTTTACATCAGGTACAGGGGAAAAAGAAGGCACATTTAGAAACCATAGTAGAGATCTTAGATCTCTTCAGATTACCTTGTGTACTTGGGAGCTCTGTTCTGCTGGAAAGTCCTCATGTTCTTAATTTGCTAAGAAAGAGATGCTTTGGAGGGATGAGGGGTGGCGGAATAAAGGAGAGAAAGAGTGAAGAAGAGAAATTTTATTTTACCTCTGCAATTCTGACTTCATAATCATTGGTGAGCTGAATACAGACATCTTCTGCCCTTAACTGGCAGGCTTTTGCTACTTTTTCTTTCCATTTTTCTTCACTAAGAGAGCGCCATGCTGCCCACACTTTCTTCAACAAAGCTGTCCGGAATTGTCTGTCTGCTATTCTACTTGCATATTCCTTAGAAAACAAATATAACTACATCACATGCAAGTCCAAGTGTCCAAAAAAATTAAGTACTCAAGACTGTGGATGATGCTTCTACAGCTTATTACATAGACCACAGCAGGAATGCCAAAACTGAGTTACATATGCCACTGCAAAATGGCACCCAAACATAGCTTCTTCATTCCCACATGAGCTGCAGCATTACTGTCCCCCGCATGAAAAGCCACATTTATGAATTCCTAGGTTACACAACCAGCTGTTTTATTCTTAGCTTAATGATACCTTAAACAACCGCCTCACATATACGGTGTAACCATGCATGTGTGAAGTCATTTAGTTGGTATGCGGCACATTTTAATTTACCGCAGGAACCATATAAAACCGCAGTCACAAAGATTAGCATAAACCACTCATCTTTTTAATAAATGTAGACTTCAGGATGCCCTTTAAGACAACTGTATTAGCCTACTCTATTTCAAAATATTCACCACCAAAGGTATTTCAGCATTAAATTATTTTTTCAGAAATGAACTGGGAAAAAAAAAACAACAGCTGAGTAAAAAAAAAGGCCCCAATTTATTAGTAAATTTTAAGATGGGAGGGAAGGAAAAGAGAAAAGGCCATCTCTCACTGCAATTCAGCAGAGCTTTAGATACCATCAGTGAACTTATTCTAGCTGCAAATCCACACCAATACACAAAGGTCCTGAACACAGATGGATCCTCCTTTTCTGCCATACTTCACTTAGTAGGCTGTTTGTTGTTACATGCCTCACGCAGGGCCTGGCACCTTGTGTGCAACTAGCTCTTAGCTACTTCAAATTTTGGCAACATGAGAAAAGAGGACAGCTGAAGTGTTAGTTGTGAAAATGGTTTCCCTCTCCAAATGTGATACTGCATCACATCATATACAGTACAATACTGTATCACACTGTCAAATGTAATGCGTTTGAAATTTAGATAGAGATTCTCTTGGCATTCACTTTAAAATAAAGATACTGCAAACTATGGTGATTTGCTGTAAGCTAATTGCAGTATTTGGAGCAATATAAGACAAGTGCAGGTTTGACTTTTTTTCCCCCATCCCAGAGAGTATTCTGACAGCAGTATTCTTTTTAGAATTGACATCTTCAAACTGTTATCTGACGTTGTCAAACTCATCAAAACACAAACACTGTCATTTCTTCAAACTGTAACAGGAACTATGGCAACTCTGACCCTTTTGAGTTCAGAGTTTTCATTTTCATCGCATTTTTATTTTGCACACATACCTCTTGTTTGGCTTGAACATGCTGAATCCGCCACAGTGTAAACTTTCTCATCAACTCTACTCTCTCCTTTTCCTTCTCTAATGCTTGGGTCAAGTTAGTAATCATCTGCAAAAATATTTATTAATACTATTGCAGTAACTAAGATTCTTTTAAGGTCAAATAGAACATACTTTATGCATCAGTTATTTTTCACTGAAAGCATTTGCTTTTCAGAGATGCTTTCTACTGAATCTTCCCCTTATTCTAATGAAGCAGAGAACAACAATTGGAGTTCAAAACAAGACTGAAATTCCTGCAGCTTCAACGCTCAGACTGTGGTACAAACACTTTCATAGTGTAGTTTTAGGAAAAGTTAAACTGAATTGTTATTTCATCCTACCTTTGCAGCCTTCTGCGCTACTTCCTTATAATTAAATGTTACTGTAGCATAAGGTGAGAAGAATCACTTATTTCAAAAACAATGGCTAAAAGACATATGTTAAATGGTAATATACTAATCCTATGCTTGTAACATTACATTTCTATTTGCCTCATCTGAAGATTAGACTGTTTTCCAAGTGGACACAGAACATCACCTTCATATTTTAATTCCTTCAAATGGATGTTGTTTTTTTTTTAAAAAAAAGGCAAACAGGCACTAAAAACCCAAAGTCCATTAAGTTTTCTCAAGTGCAAGGTTAAAGAGTCAGGACAGCAATAAAAGGACTCAACTGTGTTATGTGATTGTAGGGCTGACAAAATTTTATATCTACTTCCACATTTCTAGTTAATTTTGAAATTGTTAATATTGTTGATAGCAGAAAAGCATAACTCAGAGAACCCAAATGTACAATCCTAAGAATTTGTACAAATGTACAATTCCTAAGAATCCTAAAACAGAAACTCTAACATTTAGGAGACTGCTGTCCAATTTAAAATTCAAGAAAATCAATCCAAGTGTTGAAAATTAAAGGGTTTTGAAGAGTAAGAGCCAATAGACATATCTAAGCCCATGTGATATTCATGAAATAAATAAGGAACAAACACAGACCCTAGATTTAAGAGGCAAACAATGCAAAATCCATAATAACAATTGAAATTTAACATTTTGTGTGTATGTATGTTATTAACAACGATTTTTTTGGTACTATATGGTCTAAATATATTATTTATTTCACTACATTACTTGACACAAGTAGATTTTTTTTCAAAGATGGATCTAAAAATTCCATGTGGATATTTTTAAAAATAAAGAAACTGTTGAATTATGACATTCAGTTATTACCTCATCTTTCCGTCCAACAGAAATTTCACAAGTATGTAGCAAGTCCTTCAGGTTTTCCATCTCATTGCTCAGTTGTTTCACATGTGCAGCGTGTTTCTCTTTTTCTTGTCTCATTTGAAGCTTATGATGTTCAATCAAACTCAGCTTCCACTTTCTCAATTCAGTCAGAACATTTGTCTGAAAAGTTAAGTTTTGACAGCAGTGCAGTTAAGTTAAAAGATCAGAAAGGAGGGAATAATTTTATCTTAAAACACCTAGCTATTATGGAGACATGAATATTTACAGTGATGTCTTCATTATACGGGCTGTTTATAAATATTACAAGGCATAGTAAACTATTGAATGATAATAACTTAACATCCCTAATGGAAAAAGTTATTCCAAGCTTCTTGAAACAAAATACTCTAGTGCTTATTTGCAATACACAACAATCAAAAGGAAAGCCACCATTTCCCAGTGCAATCCTGCTGCAGCTTTTCCTGCATTCTCAGTTATCCTACAATGCACTGAAATCTGTATATGATTTTTAAGGATTTCATACAAAATAAATATGGAATCACAGAACTGTCAGAGCTGTCAGACCTTTCAAAGATGATGGAGAGTGGCCCAGCAATAACACCTGCCACTTCCCTCAGCACTTGCAGGTGCATCCCATCAGGGCCCCTGGGCTTAAGGGTGCCCAGTCTGGCCAAGTGGTCTGCAACCCAGTCCTCCCCTACAGAGGGGAAATCTTCTCTTCAGACCTTCCTCCTTGTCTCTAGGGCCTGGGATTCATGAGGGACAGCTTTAGTAGTGAAGATCAAAGAAGGCATTCAGTAACTGTGTCTTCCACCACTAAGGTGTCCACTTTATTTATCAGTGGGCCTACATTTTCCCTATTCTTCCTTTTTCTAGTGACATACTGAATACCTTAAGACTTCCACTCCAAAGATCAAGTATGTTTTCAATTTGAGTTAATTTTTCATCAGGAAAATTTAATTCAGTCACTGTGGCTTCGTTGATTTCTCTTGGACTATGTGTGGACCTTTGTGAAGAAGTCTCTTCTGAAAGTTGTTCCATATTGGCCTCAGAAGTATTCTTCACTGGTATTAAGGCTAGAAGTGAAACAGAGAATAAGAACTGAAAATCTGGAAAGAAAAACTGGTCTGCATTCCGATGGAAGTCAGAAGCCAAGTATTGAAAAAATCTTTCAATCCCCCAAATATTTACATCTTTAGAAACCTCCTTTTCCCATATAAAACAAACAACTGAATTCAAATATATGCTTTCAAAATACAAGCATATTTTAACCAACAGTCCTACTGTAACATTCATCAAATCAACAGAACTGTTCACTTAAATAGTATTTTACATTAAAGAGGATGACCACAGCAAGTACCAAAAAAATACAGTTGCCAGAAACAAAATATATCTGTCTCAATAAAGACTTCTTGTCAATTAACAGCTTAGATCAAAAATCTAAAACCCTTTGCAATTTTCCTTAATGACACTGTAAACTCCTGAGGCCAGGGGCCTTTCTTTGTGCATTCACAACACAACCTGTGGGTAAATTTCCATGTTGATATGTGCCTGCATCCTTTTTCTTTGCAGCTTTTAATTTGTTTATAAAATCAGATTTTAAACTCTTTGAGAAAGGAAATATCTACTATGAATGCATATAATGCCTTACATAATAAGGCCTTGTTTCCAGGTGCTGTGGCTAATTACTACTGCAATAAAAATTAATGGGCATGCATTTGAATTCCAACTGATGGAAGGAAAAAAGTAGAGCTACAAATAAAGAAGTTAATATTTAAATAAACAAAGGAAATTAAATATTGTTTTGTATTTAGAAATTACAGAATTAATTACAGAAAATCTGTTATTTGAGTAGACAGCTGAACAAAAAATTTTGGGAAGAAGAGGGATTAGCCAACTCCTTGTATTAATAACAGATCAGGACAACTTCAAAAGAATACTCTCCTTTCATAAGCAGAGAGAGGAAACCTCCACCATTTTAGTCTTCACTTCTGAAAATAAATATTGTCCTTACAATTTGGTTTTGTAGTGGATGGATACTGTTTTTTTGGTACAAGAATACAAAGATAAATGTAACTGTTTGTAACAAAGCAGTATTTTCACTGGACACTGGACATGTATATTTCTAATTTACTAAAAGCTGAGCCTGATGGTTGATGCTTTTATAGTTACTGTCACTGCTAGACCTCATGTCCAAAGGAACTGAGATGAGCTGTTTGGCTAATACGACACCCTTATTCAGTGGATTGAATTGCAACTAGTACACTCATGCTCCAAGACAAGGAAATAAGGAAGAGCTGTGATGTAGATGCAGATACAATGGCTTTTTGGTGTTTCTCTTAAGATCACATACAACTACACATAATAAAATTAAACTTAGTTTGAGCTAAATAAGACCTAACACATCATTTCTCTAGACTAAACTTCCTGCCCCATTACATAAGCAGAAGACCACAGACAGGTTATTCATTATTCCCAATCACATCAGTATATTAAGATCAGTCTCTAGTTTTTTGTCAATTTCCTCTGCAGATGAGAGAAATATTGCTTAGCTGATTGCAAAATTTGAATATTTGTTGCTTGTAAAGTTCTCCAAAAAATATGACATGCTAGACAGATGACCCAGACTACCTGAAATACATCTAATTTTACTGATGAAGAATCTGGCTGGACTTTCACAACATGAAATATTTGACAGTGTTACTATCATCAATTATTCCAACTTCTGTCCTTTACTAGTTGTTCCCATTCCTGCATGTCACTGTGTTCTTCCTTCAGTTGTGACATTGCTGTAAAATGCATGAATATTGTTTTAATTTCTAAACTTTTTTATTTGCTTTGATTACAAAAATATCCAATTTACACAGCAGTTTGTAAGTCATTTACAATGAAAAAAACCAATCAAACAACAACCCAGAATGAAATGTAACCAATAAAACCAGGATATTAAAATACACTGACAAGTGCCATGGTCTGAGATCGTACTATTGCAAGCTCATCAATCCTCTCCCCATAATCTTCCCTACACACAGATTCTCATAATTCAGCTTCCATTTTTCTCTCTTACCATAGGATGTAACCTTCACTGGATCCACTGAGTATATCCGCTACACGTTTATATCATCACCTTATCTAATTTATCCTGGCCTTCCAGTATTGCCATAATATTCTAGTTGTACACATACTAATTTCAGCCTTATTCCTAATGTTCTTCTTCTGTCACTCCTATTCTTTTCATTGCATTGTATGATGACATTCAGTTACAGTGCACTAAGGTACAGAGGACATGGAACCATACTGATATAGTAAAATATAAAGAAGTACTTCATTAAATAATCCCAGCATGCATTTATTCCAACACATCTCTAGACTATGCTCTTGTTTATAGTAGGGGTAATGAAATGAGCAATTTTTCCAGATGTCTGTTCTCCCAATACTACTATTTTGGTTTCTTTTCTGTGTGCCTCTGGTATCTGGCTTTTCTGCTTTTATCAAGTAAATAAGCTCTGCCAGACTGTTCTCACATCTGATCTGCTATAAGTGGCCCAAGCTGAGGGTAGCAATTTACTAAAATGTATGACATGGGGTTTTTTTAATAAAACCTCTCAGAAGTTTAATGGATCAATACTGAGGACTGGTAGTCTGAAGAGAAAGAACTGTCCCACTGTTTGGGTATGAGTCATCATTACACATCTTTGCTACAAATACTTCATTGCTCCAGTCTCAGTCATTCTTGCATTTAATCAAATGAACTGGCAACAACGACAGGAAATTAAGTTTTAGTTTTCAAAGTTTAAAAGCATTTGGACATTGAACTGAATAGTACAGCATGTTTTATTCCAATTTCTTTTTCATACTTGCGGAAGCTTTCAGTGAAGGTATTATGTATGATTAAATTTTCTGCAACAAATAGAGATTACCAGTAATTAGACTACCGCTGTTATAGAGGAAACATTCACTCCAGTTTCAAAACCCTGAGGAGAAAGTCAAAATGCCAGACCAAGGAATAGTCTACAAGGAGAATTTCATTTCAGAAGGTATCACATGGCACTGGAAACCGTTGGCCCCAATACCAATATCATATGGAGATGGGGGAAAAAACACTGCAAGCTTAAGAAACCCTGCAGAAGATCAAATTGAGTATTTACTCTATACCCAGCAAAGACACACATTTTGTTTTACAAAGTCATAGAACACTACCCTATTAATTTGTGATTTTCTTGTATTAATACAGCAATGGCATTAGAGGCAGACAGGGATAGAACAAATGTCAAAAGAGCCTGATTTTTAATATGAACACGTGGCTATGCCAAAAGAACAGAGCTAAACAAAAAAATTAACTGTCCTTCAGAAACAACCTGCTAATCTGTCCTATGTGATTCGTATCTGATGTACTGAATGTGAACTGAGGGAGGAGGAAGGATGAGAACTATTTTGCTCACAGCCACAGGAGCCACAAGTTGTAAGTTATGAATTGGAGAACTTGTGAGTTAGAATTAAGTGATGAATTATTTAATTCACATTTGACTAGTCTGTACAAAGGGGATTGGGCACTTTTTTGATGTGCTTGTTTTCTTTGGGTGTCTAAATGTACCTAAACTCCATTACATAGGCTCCTTGTGGAAGGATACAGAGCATAACCAATACTACTTCCCTCACTTTAATTGCATTCGTTATTTCAAGAATCTATTTCTAGATGATTTGATGATTTTTCATACTTATTAACGTGAGTTAAGTAAATGGTAAAACAACATAAAATTTAAGAAGACAGATTTCTTTTCATTCACGTTTCTTTTCCTAATGTGAAATAAACTTTCAGACCCTGAATTGCCCTTTGCAATCACCTTGGTAAATACCAGCTAGCAGAGAGTTGTTTAGCTCTGATCAGTGTGGCCAAGAGTTTTGGCATACAACACCTATGAACACCATTTACTCCAAGACGATGAATAGCACCAGATTTACACACCGCTTTAAGGCTGCTTAGTCTCTAGTAGTAAAATTATTTACACATTTTATATCCCCTGATCCTCTAAACAGTAGATATTTTCAAGGGTCACAAAACCAGAAGTGAAAATAAAACTGTAGTTAAATATTTCAATCATGAAATAGCACGATAAAGAATAGAACGTAGATTAAAGTAAGTTCTTCCTGATTAAGCTAAACTCCCTCGAAAAGAAATAATGCTGGTATGATTGTTTACTATTTTTTCTGAAGAAAATTAACAGAGCTTTGTCAATATAAATGCTAGTGACAAAAGCAAACAACATATAACCATTAATACCAGTGTAACTAATGCATCACAAGACACTAAGTTTATGCAGTCCTAAACACCAAGCAACAAAGTAAAACTTAAATAAAGTGGTCGAACTAAAAGAGCAAGAATGGCATTCATGTAGTGACATGGTTAGTTGTAACATCAAGGCTGTTTAAGCTAAATCTTCCAAATACTCGTATTTTTAAATCCTCATTTATCTATCATGGCAATACAGGTATGAGCAAAACCAGTTGTGACTTGTCAAATTTTAAAGAAGTATACTGTAAGTAAGGGCAACCTTTTTTTCATTATTACACCAACCACTTTAAGCATCTCCATACCAAATCAGAGAGAACTGCTTGCTCATCAATACTGTCATCTGACAGGGATGTTGGAGACCTAACCCTTCAGTGAATATGCCTTCCTAAACTTCTTGTATAAAATGCAAACGTATTACATGAGCTATGTACATATTTCAAACAGAAGCTATTAGAAAAATTAAGTCAAAAAAGTATCATTGTTCTTGTAAGCTCAACACATACTACAGCACAATACAATGATTATGCTTCATACTACCTGGAGTCTTATGGTGAATGGCATCATCTGGTTGAAAACGTGCCACCTGCTCTCAGTTCTGAAGCAGGTTCTGACCACTTTGAAACGCTCTGTTCAAACTTCAGAGTCACCAGAGCATAACAATGCTGCTCTTCATATTCATCCTGTCATAAAGTGATGACAAATAATTACAAAATTACAACTACATTTCCAAAAATTTGGTATACGTTGGAAGGTATGGAAATATTTTTTGGTAATTTTTGAGAGGTTTTTGATTATTTGTATGATGGTGAAAACTACGAGGATTTCCTTTGAACTTGCAAAAGCAAGCTGTTTTTCTACCGTGATTATAACTTATCTTTCTCTGTTTCATGTTCACGTTCATTCCAATTACAAATAGATGCACTGTAATAGTTATATAGAAAGACTTTGCTAGATAACAGAATTGGATACTGAACACATAGCTTAAACAAAAACATGAACTGGGAAAAAAAGCCTTCCATCGGATACTAAGCATTACATTTACTGCAAAGAAAAATACAGCTATTTCTGTACCATGGGAAAGCTGCTACTGAGGACAGTCACATTTCACATCCCATAACTTTACAATTTTTTTGGTGGGAGTTCTAAAACAAATTATTAAACCACATTTGATTATCCAGTATTTTCTTTAGATTAGATATAATTGTTCTCACCTTATATTATCTATTTTTAAGATTATACATGTACAGGGAATATGTATACATAACTAATATAAAAGCTTTTCTGTTAAAAAGTTATAAACAAATCTAATTAGTATGTGGAATTATACTACATACCAAAGTAAGCCAAGCAACCTTTTTTGAAATCTCCTACTTAAAATTACTTACTTTCAGAATTAAATTACTTAGACTTCAATGTCAAAGTGTGAACAATCAAGGATGCTGGAGTTGGAATGCAAGATTGACCAATAAATTGAAAATAAAAACATAACAAAATAAAATTAGCAGTATCTCTTCGGTTTACTTTAGTGTCCTTGTTCTCCTTTAAACAAAACTATCAAGCTGTAATGTCAACTACAAAAATTATGCTAGAGCATAAAACTACAAGAATATAGTTCTAGGGCCTGAAGGTTAGAGGAGTTCTGATCATTTAATGCATACTACCTTGGTCTTGTAGAAGTAAATAAATTAGTGTTGCAGCAAGCAAATGGCACTAGAGCATTCAGAAGGTGTTTCGTTTTTTGTTTCTTCCTTCTGAAAGCATTATAAAAATCTACAAATGCCACACAGAATTTGTCCTTAGGATTGCAGTCAAGGTTACTAAAAAACAAACCAAAAAATGGATTGAATGGACAGTCTTGCACAACTCAATTACAACTAAATGGAAATTCTCTAAGAGCTAGTGCATTTTTTTTATAAGGAAAAGGCAATAATCTGGGCTCTACTTAAAAGCACCAAACTATCAAAAAGGCCCAACCAAAGCAAATCAAAACAGGGCCTTCACAATTATCTAATGGGAGTATAGTATTTCCCTGTCAACATTCCGATTGCTTAGCTGTGACCTCAGTGTTCTTCCTTTTCAACTGCAATAGACTTCTGTGTCTAAGAACTTTAGTTTTTTTCTAGTTTGGAGAAAAGGAGGCTGAGAGGTGACCTTGCTCTCTGCAGCTTCCTGAGGAGGGGATGTAGACAGGGAGCTGCTGAGCTCTTCTCCCTGGGATCCAGCGAGAGGGCACATGGGAATGTTTCAAAGCTGAGCCAGGGGAGGTTCAGACTGGACATGAGGAACCTTTTCTTTACCAAGAGGGTGGTGGAACACTGGAACGGGTTTCCTTGGAGCAGTGTTAGATGCCCCAAGCCTGCCAGTATTTCAAAGACATTTGGACATCACCCCTAAAGTGCTTTAACTTCTGGTCAGCACTGAACTGGGTGGGCAGCTGAATGAGATTATCACTGAAGGTCCATTCTGACTAGAACTATTGTATTCTAGATGTGTCCTCAATTGCAATGCAGTCATTCATTAATATTTATTTACTTAATCATTCCTTACAAGGTGGCCTTAGAACTTCCTTGATAATCAGTAAGATCAGAGAAGAAAAATTTTTAAAGAAAAATTTGTTGCACAACGCCTTCATTCTGTTTTCTGACTACAAAAGTCATTGGAAACAGATTGCTGAACACAGATTAAAAAAATTTGTCCATGACATACGACCAGAAAAACAGAAGCACGTGAACTGCAGAAATTAATTTCCTATAAACTGATAGTTCTAAAGGCACAAAGTGAATCCAGACGAAGAAAAAAACTGCTTAATTTAACAGTGCTTCTGCTGTATGTGCCATTTCACCAGGTGCTTCTTGGTAAATTATGCTCCTTGATCAGACCTCACACATAAAAAAATAACACCAGAAAAAAAAGTGCTACTACTATACTATTTTACTTATAGCTGTCATTGATCAGGCTTCTAAATTCACAAAATATTTTTCACAGAAACTGAAATGTTTTGTGAACTGCTCAAAATGGAAACTAAGTGAAATTTTTTTAATCTCTCTCTTTTTTTTTGTCTAATTTCCTTCTTTGCATTAATTTTTTAATTATTCTCCTATACATGTAAAACATAAAAAAAAGATGCAAGTTTTGTTAGATTTCATTATAATTATCCTTTGACAAAAAAAAAAAAATGCCATGGCAGTGAACCAAATGAGGTTGCGTCTTTCCTAACTGAAGATCAGAAGAAACAGAACTGCCCTGAACATTATTTTGACAAAACTGGACTTGTGCTTTTCTCCTCATCTGATTACATTCTGCATAGTTATTCTATAGAACAGTAGAAGCTAAACTTCATTTGTCAGTTACAATATGTGTCACTCCTGTTACACTCCTGTGTCAATCTTATTCATACTGTATTGTTTTGGAGCTTATAAGCATGCTTCACTATGAATTTTCTATACAGCGACACAGGAATGACTAAGCTACACTGAAATTTTTTTCACCCCTGAACTATCTTAACTGCAGCCCAAGCAGAGATGACCTGAACACTCCAGTTCAATACCCTGAAGCCTTTACTTTGTTACTAACATCAGTCTCCTCCACTTTTTTGACTCTTCTTGCCTTATAGGCCCAGGAAGATGAACCGATATGGAAGGACAGGTAATGCCTTAGGTTCAGGGAATATCATTAATTCCAGCAATTTCTAAGTATGATAGCACAGTATTCTTTGAACATTTGTTGTAGAACTCATAAGAAACGTGCACCTTTAATCTACTGCAACCTTGAAGAAGTTCTTCAATGACAAACTGAACCTCTTGTGATAAAACTTGGTAGAATATGGTAAAAAAGAACTCAAAAGGACATGGCAGGGGGGAAAAAAAGCAATTACAGAATGAATGGGAACTGAGTATTAAGCAAGGTGAATTTGTTAATGAATGAATGGCAGAATGATACAGCTGCCTGGTACACAAGAAAAACAATCATCAGACACATTGAGCAGTGACTTGTCAGTAGAGGGTAGACCTGGGAAGAAGACCATTGTAAGTTACCAGTCAGAGGAACTGACTGCTGGTACAATATAGCAAACAATGATGCAAGGAAAATTTATTTTTACAGCAACCTTTAAAATTGCCAATTATAATATTCTCAGCTATTTTTTTTTTTTTCACAGAAGCGTTTTCTGACAGAAATGTTATTTTTAAATTGCTGTCACTAAATTGGCAGGAATATCCTCATTAAGCATCATCATCTTTTTTTCAAAATGTCAAAACCCCACAATAATCTCATAGCACTCTATATAGGAATACTGACTGAAATGAATTTTTGTTCTTTGAGTTATTCTGGATGCTGATTCTTCTCACACCACAAAGGCTCCCTCTGCTAAGGGTATCCACACCTTTCAGAAGTTTGTTTCTATGCTGAAGATTGACATTTTTGAGACGGTATAAAGACAATTTTAAATGCTGAGATTTCCTATTGCCCAAAGTTCCAAAGAAATGATTAATTATCCTTACTTTCTGCTGAGTCCTAATATACTGACCATGTTTTTAAATACAAAACATGAAGTCTTAGGGAGGTGTAATATATATACTTCTATTGCTGTATACTGGTGTGTAAATGAGAGAAGAAATACTAGCTTACTCATCTCTTCCGCTTTTTTGTCTTCTGCTCTGACAGTTTTCTTCTCTCCTCTCTCCCACAAATTATTCCCTATCCATTCTTTGGTTTTGGCATCTCTACCTAATCAAATAACTTTGCACTAGCACTGCCCCTTCTATTAGTTGATAAATTATTTTAATAGCCAAAACGTACTTCTTCAGTAATTTTACAAAGTCAGCTTCAACTCCATATACATTTCCCACCCATAGTTTTTTCAAATTGTGGCTCTTGACTTCCCTAAAAGTTCTGACAATACTAAAACATTTGTGTGTGGAGACATTGGGGATGATCACAAAGGACAAACTATCTAGCGCTTACAGGAATTAAAGTTGTATTTGCAGCCAGAAATTACAAATACTGTTCTCTTCCCTTCTCAGTCCACTTTAAAAGAAACAAACTACCATCAATTCTTGTGAGAAACAGAAGGGCAAATGGAGTTTCATGTAAACAATGAGGAATCCAAGGAAGTGGAAGAGAAAGGTTTCTTCTGAAAAGTTTGTCCAATAACTTAAGACCACTGTCCTGACTTGTTTTCATTTTTCTGAGACCATGTCCTTGACACTCAGCTTAGTGTATCTAGTTCTCTGCTTATTATTTATTGTGGTTCTGACCTAATCAGAAAAAGACATTTAAGAAAAAAAGAGGAGAGGAAGAAATTAAAGAGATTTAGGAGTTTAGAATGAACAAAACTAGTTTAATGAAGTATTAATACTAAAATTAAAATAAGAGAAAAATAATGAAATAGATACAGTATATACAAAACTACATCAAGCTCCCAGGACGACGACCACATCACCAGCAGGC
>VZRU01010890.1:0-58120 GCA_013398155.1 Pedionomus torquatus | reverse complement strand
AGTAGAAATTAATTTAGCTGAGCTTTTTGATCTGATTTGCTACAGGATGGTTAAGGGACTTTTGCAAACAAGGGATTACTATTCTAATACTTATATGTGCCTTCTTAACAATCATCCCATGTATTTTACATTGTGTTCAAAATTGCTTGTCACGAAGCCTTGATTCCTTAATTAAAAAGAAGGGGGGAGATGTTGGGGCCTTAGTGATACTAAGTGAATATCAGGAACTGAGTCAAGGCCATGAGTTAAGCCAAAGACACAGCTGTGGTTTGAGTCAGCAGAAGTACAAGGGAGGATGTGAGAATGCTGGTAACTGGGACTATACACAGATAGTTGCTTTTTTTTGAAGATTATTTCTTATTCCTATTTTTATTCTAATAATTTTCCTTTCATTTTAGTTTCCCTCACTAAAAGATATTTTCCACCTTACAGCCTAAGTATGTGAACACTTGTATACATGAATATATTATTTTCAAATGCATTTGTAGCATTCATCTGAACAAAAGGAAAAAGCATATAAATAAAATATATATTAAATAAATATATATAAATACCTGAGTACAGATACATTTTAAACAGCACATATTTGACTGAACATTTGAAGATATTGAACATTTAACTAGATCAAGAATACTCTTAAAATGAAAACTAAACCAAATCTTAAAGATTTGATTTGCTACATTGGTACCAATGAAAACATACTTAGACAAGTAATTACTTTGAATTTGCTGTTGCATCTCAGTTACTGCTGAGCTACTTCTGTAAAGTATACTTTGCATGACTATTTTTTTCCACCTGTGTGATTTTCAACAGCATGATAACTGTAATTAGCAATACAAAACGCTTTTACACTATTCCTTTTTAAATACAATAATTACATTTTTCAGGCATGGAAGCTCATATATTTTTATGGAGTTGCAGTAAAAAGCAGATGCTTTAGTCTCACCTAGCACATTTATAGAATATACTGTCTGATAACCAGAAAAGGAATTACTCTGCTGGAAACATATTTAGTGAGTTATATGATGTTGCTGTATGTGGAACACCATGTTTGGCAAATGAAAATGACATAGATTTGTTAGAAATAGTCAAGTTTCATTCTGTTGTAGCCATACAGAGCATCTGGAAGATTAATTAAGACTGATTTTACAACTCTTCTGAACATATAGAAGATAAAACTTAATCAGAATTAAGACTATATTGCTTTGAGAGCAAGGTTGTTTCTATCTGGCCAGGCAGAAAAAAAACCCTGAGTGTGTGTCTGTGAAGGTCAGGCTGGAAAACTGCCTGGAGGGGCATGTGTAGAGATGTGGCTGAAGGCAATCACATTCTATGAGAATGGGAGTGCTCATCCTTTTTGGCAAAACAGCTCAGAAGCTAGTCCTATAAATATAGCTGGGTGTACGTGAATAAAGGAAAGCTGCTTATGTGAATCAAGTACCTCTTGCTTCTTGCTGCTGCTGCTTCTGCTTCTGCCTCTAGCATAGAGCTGAGACCTAAGTAATCATCGCCACACCGTAGAAAGTTGCAATCTTTTTAATATTGGGAATAGATTTTGTCTTCTAGAGAGGTGATTATTATAAAAAGGCAAACATTTGTCTTACAGGAGTAAGGGGATACAGTCTGCAGTGTGGAGCTGAGGGAAGGAGGCTATGTTTTTAAATGCCTGAACATTAGCAAAAGTGGTGTAACATATTTGGTGCTAGTATAACAAGGATCTTTGTAGTGAAGAAAAAGTATTGGTTCCTTTATTTATTTATTTATGTATGTATTTATTTATTTATTTATTCCTCCTGGTAGCCTGTTTGTGTCCTTGCTACTTTGTCCTATTATTGTTGAAATACAGAAGCTGAAATACTTCAGATCGAGCAATTGGCACTTCCTAATCAGCACCACGTGCATCATTAATATTCCATCTAAAATGGTCTTCAGAGGGGATTTAATTTGCATCATCTCCTCCAAATACGATTACAAATAATTTCAAGATGTTATTACTATTCTCGAAATAGCTATACTTTCTGAGGAAGGCTATCTGTAGCTCAGACTCAAAATTCAGAGACTAACAGATAAAACACGTCTTTGCTGGATTGATGCTACTCTCCCACCTTTTAGCAGAGAAGCTCATTCTGTTGGTCTGGTATGTGCTGCCTTAGGGCTGGGATGTGTTCCCTAAACTGCTGATAGTGTTAGTGAAATAATAACCACTTATCATGATAAGCTGGTGCTATTTGCATCATTCTGCCATATTTTATTGACCATATTGAAGGATCATGCTGCTAAGCATTTACCAAAGATGGCATGTGTTAGTAGTATTGAAAACCTCCACCATACCGTTTTCGAATAAGCTGAAAGCTTAAGCTTATGTAGTTAGATCTGTCAAGACACCATCCATGGGCAAAATCAGCTGGTGTCTTTGAGGAAGAGTAAAATAAGCCTTTTTATTTTGAAGCATGATTACAATTTGTCTCTTAGATTTAATGATACTTCAATATCCCAATCAAATTAGTCTTGTCTATTATGGTGTTGATGTTTTTGAAATAAATGAAGCAAGAGATATAGAATGTAAACTAATTTTTTGGTGTATAATGCTAATTTTGCATGGGTTCTGTATTATACTTCCACAAAAGATAGTTCCCCTGGTGTTAGATTGAAGTTCAGTGGCTACAACCTGTATATTAGTACTGCATCAAGTGAAATCAGTCACTAATTAATCATTAATACATAAATCTAATACCATGCTTATAGTCTGTAATCCTTGTAAAAAGACTTATGTGAAGATACAGAAAATAGATGTCCTCTTCTGAAGTAGTTAACCTACCACAGTGCTTTAATATCAAAACATCTTTCGCCTCTGATTCTGGTATTATCAACTATAATGATTAGAGAGGTGGGACTAGATTCTCCACATTTTTTAAAGCCTGTGGTATTTGAAACTTGTTAAATGCATGTGTAGAGCACTACAGAACTTCTGACTTATTAAAGGCTCTTAAGAAAACAAGAAAGTTTATATATAGTGTGAGTTTTCAGGGATTTATTTTTATATTTCTTATAATATAGAACGACTGAAGATTATCAAGTGGTTTTCAGAAGAGAAGGCTGAATTTTTGGAGTAGAATTTCACTGTGGAATCTGTTTGTAAAAATCAGGTTGAAATACTCAAAAAAAAAAAAAATCAGTTAAAAGATATGGCCACGGGGTGTCAGCCTTGACTGAAGTATGAACGTTTTGTGGGCCTTGCTGCTGCCAAGATTTGCTTTGAGATGACTGATAGAGCAGGGCTGTTAATACCAGTACTACGACTAACACACTTATTTTTTTAAAACTTGAGGAAACTGCTATGGCATGTATTTGCTATAGCAAAGTGCTATGACTATAGCCACTTTGCTTCAAAAAGAGACTAAAGCACATGATGTTGTGGTTTTATAGTTTTGTTTTTCTGTTGAATGATCTGTTTGGGCATTGTGCTTTACCTGTGGATCAGAAATACATAGATGGGAATAGCTGATCTTTCCTCCTCCCTGTCCTGTGGAATGCTATCATAAATAACTGCTGAGCAAGTGCTGGCTGGTAATGGAGTGTGGGCTACTGGAGGTGTCCTTGAAGGAGAAATAAAATGGGGGCGGCCATAAGATCTTTTGAATGAATGGCCTGCTGGAGTGCTGAGATACAGGCTTTGCTAATGAACCGAGCCTGCTTAGTGTATTACTGCCCTTTGCATGCACTTTTCCTTTATAGAAGAACTTAGTCCTTTCTAGACTTAGTCTCATGTGACAAACCTTTGGCCTTCTCTTCTCAAAACCACTCGAAAGCTTCAACTGTTCTGCACTGCAGAAAATAAAATGTTGGTTTTTTTTACAGACAGCATTTCTACACTGTCTTCCCAAAGGTATTCTTAATTGAGGATATTGCATATACAATAAACATCTAAGGCTTTATTTCATTTCCTTATGTTGTCCATATATCCACCTGACAGACGGGGAGCTACAAAAATTTTTTAGGGAACATCAAATAGGAGTAAATGAGCTTTGCCAAGCTATATTTCTAAATGGAACTCAGACTACTAGCAATTCAGCTGAAATGAAAATGCTGATTCAAAATATTCTGGGATGCTTTCATGGGTAAAGGTAATTCTGTTTTGAATCATCTCAGAGCATGAAGACTTTCAGAAAAGTACTATCAAATTCAAGAGAATGTGTAAAGATGTAGTACCGTGTCATTTGTTTAGTGGCCAGCCCAGCCTAAGCCACTAGTTAAGCAAAATTAATTTCAGAAACTTTCCAAAATGAACAAATTGCAAGGTCATCTTTCATGTCTTTTTGGAGATCCAAAGGTAGCCTAACAGTCTGCTCCTTCCCCTGCTTCTTTTGATTGCCTGCATCTATTATTTATATGTTCAGGAAGTTGTTTTTCCTGAAACTACTTTTCGAGAGTGAGGTGGTAGTACTGAAAAAACTGGCATAGCTGGGAAAGAATGTTCCTCGCAGTTAAAGTTAAGAAACTTTTTTTTTGCTGGATTTCTTGCATTCTTGAGACTGTATATTGAACTGAGAGAGCTTCAGATACGTGCTAGCTGAATATTAGAATGTCAAAGTACCTTCTGTGATCAGGATCCTGAGGCATCTTCATTGCATCTTTTATGTTCTAACTAGGCCATTTTTCATGTGGACTTGCCTGCTGCGGATACATATCTTTCAGAGCAGTGGCTTTTTTTGTGGAGCGACTTCAATTGTTTCAGATTGATTTGTCAAGATTAGAGATGTTAGGGTGCTGTGGAACAGAACTGCCCAAAATACGGTTCAAAACTCACTTCCATTAATTATATAATGACAACTAGTACATGCCTGTAGAGGTTGCTGAGTTCTGGGATGATGCTTCTAAGCTGTAACTGGGAATTGGGAGAAGATGGATGATGCAGTAAGGTTGAGTTGAAGGAAACAGTGGTACTTTATTTTTGTATGCTCACAAAGCCTGACTTAGACAAAGCAGCAACCACTTAAACTGGCAGTGCCTGTTTCTTGTAGTGTGGTTCAGTGCAGTGGATCTTAAACATTGTTGCCACCTTGGCTTGAGAACCTCTTGAGAAATCTGGCCTGGAATATAATTTCTTACCGCACTCAAAATATATAAAGTTCTAGTGGAAGGATTTTAAAATAATAATTGTTTTTTAAAAAGTCAAATTATCTGAACTAGACATGGTTGCCCCTGGTTCTGAGCATTGTATTTTATAAAGCATACTGTGGCATGGGTAAGACAGTTACTCTGCCAAATGCAAGCAGGAGGAATTTGCAGAGTTTACAAGGATTTTGATGTAAGATTCTTTGAGTATTGTGTGTTTCGTTCCTACACTCTTCCCTGTGTCAGGTATTTGGTCTGTCTCATCCCTGGTGGTAATGGTTACTATCAAGAGGAAGATAAAGTCAAGAAGGAAGAAGTCCTTTTTGAAAGAATGAGACGTTAAGTGTAGTGAATGTTTTGCTGTTTTATTTGCTTTAGAAGTCATTCATGCCATAGGCCTTCCTTAGTATAGACTCTTGCAGTCCATGTCTGTTTCCCAGGTCTGTTAAATGTCACCTCAGAGATCAAGAAAAAATTCTCCTCCTCCCCTTAAACCCTTTTAGCCAGGGGCAGCTGAAGCAAAGATCACTTCAAAGGCCAATCATGGGGTTTGGGTTGTTTTTTTTTTTACTTGGCATTGCAGTGGCAGTAGATGGTAGCCCTAATTTTACCATCACAGTTAAATGTTATGACTGTGCCTAGTTCACTTCATATTTGTGCATATCAGGAACATCTCTTGTAAAGATGCTGTAATTGCAGTAGCTTAAAATTAGTGTTGCAGAAATGGGATCATTCCCCATACATGATAAGAACTCTAAGGCAGAAAAGGCATGTGACTCAACAGCCCTTATCTTCAGCTGTAGCTCCTTTCAAAAGTGCTTAGATAAGATTAAAAAAACAGGCTTCCTTCCAAACATCTTCCACTTTTTCACCTGAAGAAATTTGCTGGGAAAAGTAGCAGACTAGCTGCAGAATTCGAGTTGGCTTCTAGCATGATACAGCGCAGATTCAAATTCAAGGAAAATAGGGCTCGTTTCTGCAAACATGCATGTGAAACTGAGCTCTTTCTGGTGTTGCAATTGAGTTAATAGAAAAGATTCTGTCGACTCCTTTTTGTCATTCATTCTTTGTGGAAAATCGTGTAAACCAAACACTGAGGAAACCACAAACTGAAATCTGAGAGGACTCTGCCAGACAGTTTAAATAAACCAAAACTAAATTCAACAAAACTATTAGAGCCGCAAACTTGGGTAGTCTGAAATGTAAATGCTACTGTTGCCCACAAAACTTTACCCCTGATTCTCCTCAGCAAGTTACTTTTTTAATCTTAAGGAAGCAAGTGACAAAGGTCTCTGCTTTGGCAGATAGAGTAATGTGGATGAAAAGATCAAAATGACATAAAACCTAGAAGGGAGTATTTTATTATCTTATAGGGTAAAACTGCCAAACCAATATTTAGTGTATTGAAATTTTTTATGCTGACTTGCAGTTATTTTTGGCCTCTTCTTTCTGTGACTGGCTTCTAAACTGAGTGATGAGCTACATGGGTGCTATGAGAGCAATAGGGTGTGATGAAGTCCCTAAAAATATTGAACTGCTTTGTACAGGAGGCCTAATACAACCTACTGTCAAGAAATTTTGTGCTTCAGCAAGCAAGTGTGCCAGCAATGTATCAAAAATATATCTAATGTAGTATTTCTGTAGGTGCTTAAATCAAGGACAAAGCTTCTGTTTGGGAACATGACATGAAAGTCTATGCTCTAACAGCAAGTTCAGACCGAGCATCCGGGAGAATGGGCTGTGGTGGAGACACTGGAAGGTGTGCCTACATTTTTTCTTCTTTACTCGTCTCCCCAAAATCATCTAAAATAACACTGAATTAGTTCTGCTTTCTTTATGGTTATTTAGTGGTATAATTGAACTTGTAAACTGAGTCAACATCACATCTGTCTACTCTAATTCTTCACAGATACAAAACAAATTGAACCCAATTAAAATATTTTCAATTAAACTGTGTGAAATATAGCTGTGTTCCTGGGTTGTCTGTAGCCATAATGCACATAGTAAGGGCCACTGACGATTGTCTCCTGCCCAACAGCTGGGTTGGGGAATGTCATGGAAGAGAAGAAGCAAGAGAAAGGAAAGGAGAAAGGGTCTCGGCTCCCAAATCATCCCAATATCTTGTATCTTGAAGGCTGGTTTTCTAATAGTGATTTGATACCATAATTAAATCTTACTGTGGACTGGATTTTCTTACTGGACTGGATTTTCCTATCCTACAAATGCTTCTCTGGTTTGTAGATCCAGTTAATAATCCTTTAAAATGTATTAGCAGCTTTTGAAATTTTGAAATCCATAGGTGGAACTTAGCTAGGTAGCAGAATGATCATTATTGCTATGATAGCAGAATGGTTTTATCATAAATCTGTGTAAGTAGATTGGAAGCATCTGTTAATATTTTACTGTATTTTCCAGAACAGGAGATAGCATTTAAAATTTGTATTTAGAATCTGTGCATGTCCATACGTAAAAATCAAAGTATATATTAATGTCTAGAATACTTAAAAATGCTGGAAATACTGGTGTCCAGTGCAGTTACCTATTCAGGCTTTAGTAATAAAACAATTATGAGAATAATTTCACACATTTATTTGATAGAGGCACCCAAAAGTTCAATTAGGATGAAGAGTTAGTTGGATGGAACAGTGTAAAAATATGACTAGTCTACTAAATACTAAGTTTTAATGAAAAGCATTACTTGAAATATCCTTATGTCCTCTATTTAGAAACAGTGAAACATTAGCAGGGACGATAGATTCTTTAGCCTGATTTTGGGAGTGTGACCAAAGGAAAGCTACCTTTTGCAATGGGATAAAAAAGGCATCTCCTGCAGCATGTGACTGAGGACACAGAATGCAATTGTGGCTCTGTGGAAACTGGTCAGTTGTGACAGGATTTTTAATCTCAAAAATAATAATGGTTCTCTTTGGTATTCTAGAATATGCGAAATTCCTTATTCTTATATTTAACCCTTAACTGAATTCCAGGGAGAACGATATTTTGAATACCTTTCTTCTAACTTTAACCTAATTATTATACTGGTAAAACCTAAAGGTCAAACTAAAATGGGAAACTGCCCACAAATCCCTAGTCTTTCACTGTGTTTAACTCAGGATGAATGTGAGATGATGACAGGTGGCTTTAAAGTACCTTTTGTCCTTTCCTAATCCTGGTTTATGGGGATTTAAACATCACAGGCATAGTAAGTAGTCAACAAACTGCTCTGTCTCATAGATAGGTGTCCAGGGATTTCTGGGAACTAGGAAAGTATAGAGTATATAATGTTGTACCTTCATTTCTTCCTAGTATGCACTCTAGGATCTAAAGGAATATGATATAAAGTAGTAGTGACCCTAAACCATATTCTGTTTGTATGGGATTTTTATACTGGTAAGTTAGTTCAAATCAGTATCTTCATAGTTGTAGATCTGACCATATATTTTGTACTGCAACTTGAGCAATATGTCAGTTTACTGAAGTAAACTATACTGTTGTGCTATAAGAAGAGCAGCAAGACCTACTGCACATACTGATTACATTCTTTTTGTTTGCAGTCCTGCTTGCTGTTTCTTGTAACTTAATCTTTAAAGAAGCATATTAATGCCTGCAAGGAGATATAAGACAAGAGTCTATTGGGAAAGAAGGAAAAGGAATGGCAGTCTGAAAAATATGTGATCCATACAGCTATAAGTGAGGGTATAGCAACAGAAATACAGAGAAGAGCATGATGTCCATAAGAGAACAGTAAATGGTTCTTGATGCTGTTGGTCTAAGAGCAAGATTTGGCTTCAATGTTCTTTCATCAAAAAGACCTTGGTGCAGATATGGAAGAGGGCTGGCAAGATATATAATTTGAATCTTTGCTAATTGTAGTCAGTGCTTCAATATTTGAAATGGATGTGGTCTGAGGACATTTGGAAAAGTTGGATGATAATAAAAAATGAGAAGTTTCATATATTTTTAATGTGCTCTGTAGGTTTTATTGAAGCTTACTTATATGAATTGATTTAAAATATGAAAAAGCTTGTCTAAAGCTAATGTATTACATTCATGAGGCTTGTCAAAGCCCAAACAAGATAGAATTAACAGTGATAATTGGCAATGAGGTGCATAAAGGAACAGATATGAGTAAATAATATTACAAGGATAGTGTGGGATGCTTGCGTTGATTACTGAGGATGTAAATGTCTATCTTGAATTTTCACTAGGTTTCTTTGATTGCTGGATATAAAGACAGAGATACCTGTTTCTGCTGGAAAAGCTAAACATGGATTAGCAGAGTTTCTATTCATTAGTCTTCACTTCAGCATTTCTCAGCATCATCTGCTTGTCAGATGATAACAGCTTTTAAAATGAGAACTTTACCATTCATATATAGGTGCCTTTGCTCTTCAGGTTGAATTGCTTTATTATTCTTGAAAGGTAACAAGCCCTGAAGACCATGCAGAAACAACAGCTAATAAAAACTCAAGGGACTGATTATCTGAAAGGCTGACTGGAAAAAATGACGACTACAGTGAGTCCCTATTTGTGTGTAGGACAACCAGATACCTAGCTTTTAAAGTCAGGCATTGGGTTTTGTAATTTTTTCTTGAAAAATATCTTTTTTTTTCTTCCTGGAGTATGTTCAGGCTTCTTGTGTTCCATTTAAATAATGGCTCTGGGAGCTGGTCACAACTGAACTTTTTGGAGTTTTTCCTTATTAGTCTAATGGAGCCAGAATTTAACCAAATGTCTAATTACTTTTACTTTATTTTTTTTTTAAATCCAAAAGAAAGCTTTTTAAGTGTGACTTGTGGAAATCATCTGAACGTTTTGGGAACTGAAGACTTACTTATTGTTATGTACTTGATCACCCATCATCTTTTCACAGGTAGATGGCAATAGTAATGTACCGGGACTGTTTGAGTCATTGCTCCCCTTTTTCCACTGTGCAATAATTAACTAGGTATCTAGCTTCATAATACAAAGGTCCAAGATTTGAGGCTTGTCTCTTAATTATTTCTGGAGTTTTGACTACAACACTAAAATATGAATAAAACATTACTTTCAGGTCAATATGACGGTTTAGCTTATGGCTTTCAAATTAGTGAAACCACTTTTTCTGCTGTACCTAACCGACCTCAAATGATTATGGGGACCAAGGGCATTTTCATTAGTATCTCTTAAAGTGCCTGACAAAGTAACATAGCTCCAGTTTTTCTAGAAAAGCTAAACATTAAGCTATCCTGCTTAAGGAACACTAGGAGCTTTAATATTTAGGAGAATGTTTTGTGTAACCTTCTATTTACTTTTGATAGCTTGTGGCTCTGATTTACAATGACATTTAAGCGCAGTTGGTTATCTTAAAGAGGAAAAGAGCAATGAACAAGCCCCTCAAAGCCTTTGAAAACATCAGTAATTACAATGGGTTTCTCATACATGATTTCAAACTCACAAACTACTGTTCCAGTGGAAACTTAGGCAAAATGACTAAAGAACGGGTTCCAGTTTCTTGAATCCAAAAGATTTTTAAAAAAGATTTCAGCTTCTGGTGCAGTGCAACTGCACTAGAAAGTCAAGTGTGATGTATCTGAATTTTTTTAAGCACCAGAAAAGTAATTTTCCTGTTGGTTTTAATTTAATCTCATCCTGAATAATGCTGATCACTGTATTCAAAACAGTAAAACAGCAGGAGGTACCTGTTAGTGTGCTGAGGTCTTTAGAAGTCAGGAGAAATCTTAAATTTTGGAACTGGATTATAGAATAATAAGTTCTCTATGCAAGAATGAGTGCTGAGAGTAAGGAGGAATTCAGTTAGATATCTTGCGAAATACAAAGCACAACATTAAGAACTTTTTTCATGGCAAACTTCCACCTCACAATTCTCTATTCTGTGAAGTGGCTATAAAAACAACACTCTCTCCTGATGGTAGCTCAGGTGGGTCTAGCTTCTCCAGACATGTGATCCTGTTCCTCCTGGCTTGTGAAGTACAATCTGATGAGAGGTTGGCATAAGCAGTAAATTTGGTTTAAGGGTGTTGTGTCCCCTACAGCCACTTGCAGCTCTATCCCATAATTTGTGGGGCTGTGCTGTAAGGCAGGCACAGTGGTCAGCCTCTCTTGAGGACCTGCACAACTGAGGGGACAAAAGGGAGTGCGCATTGCAATGCTGCAGCTCCAGGGGATGGTAGATGAAGGGGGAAGGGTGGGCTTCTCAAGCCAGTTACCCTGCTTACCAAAGTCTGTGCTCACTGAACTGTCCTCTATCTCATTTCTGTTAACAAGTCCCCCAAGGAGGAGAGAGGTTGTTTTTTTTTTAATTATTGTAATCCTTTTGACCTCGTGCATTCATGAGTTTGCTCTCTTCTTGTCAAAGTAGTTTTGCAGGTTGGCTGAACCAGGTACTGTTTTCAAAGCAAATATTTGGGGTATTGTTCCTTAGCAATCACTTAAGAATTGCTAAAATGTGGTTTATCTTGAGCTATCGTTTTCTTCATATTGTTCCATTTTATTTTACTGTAACACAATATATTTGTACTGTAAAGATCTCAGTATGCAAATTAATGGTTGGCATGCACGGGGTGTTGCAGGGTAGCTACATTTCTGTCATCATACACTTGGTAACTGTTCTCAGAAAAACTGTGTTTCCTAGGCCTATTGCTGTCTAGTTCTCTTTTTCAATTTGCGTGAAGGCTTGTTCACAAAGTCCATTAAGACTACATTTCCAGCTTTTCAATTAAGTAGGCAGTGGTTAATCTCTGATGCTCTGAAGTACACATCAAAACTGTGAGAATCTGTCACCTGCAACCCCTGTACTACTAAACCATGTTCTCATTTGCTTGCTGTTACTACTCTGGATTTGGCCTCAATTTCCAATTAATACTACTTACCTAAAGGCTTATTATTTATCTTTTCTTGGGTACTTTTGAGGGACTGCTTTTGTGATCCCTCAAGCATTTCATCTCGGCTGTTGGATGAATGAGACATAACAGTTCTTAGTATGTGAGAGTCCTACTTACGAATATGTTCACCCTCAAGAGACCTCAAATCTGTTATTAATAGGGACATATACCAATGAAAATAGATAATTTAACATTTAATCTGTTGACTATTTGGTAATTAATTTTTTAAACTAACTCTGTGGGAAGTGAGAGGAAAATAAATTCATAGGACATTCTAGCTTGAATGATATATAAAAGAATAGTGATCTTGCCTAGGTTCACTCAGCGTTGTCTCTTATAACATCACATCTGTATTCACTTGTAACAACAGCTGAGCTAGATGGTATACTGTGTTCTCTTGCTGTCTCTTACGCTACTTATTTTTCACTGAGAAGAAGATTCCTAATTTCCTCTCAGATTTTTTTCCAGTTCTCATCTATATAGTGCCTAAGAGATTGATCTAGTTTTATGCATAGGGAACCAATGCACAGAATCAATGGTTAAAATATCCTTTAGATATTTAATATAGGATTAGGATATAAAAGGATATAAAAATATAATTTTTTTTTTGATACCTTAATTATGGTATCATGGGCTCAGAGTTTCAAAATACTTGGTATTACACCTTTAAAACACTGTTCTCATCAAGTTTGATTACAGCAATGAGCACTCCAGGTTTTTCTAAACAGGCCCAGGTGTCTTAAATCAGAAAATAATGAATGCTTTGGAAGTTTTAAGTGACTTCCTATCATATAAAAAAAGGCTGTGACCTAGGCAGAGCTAGGCTAGTGTTTGCTAGTGTGGTAAGTTTTCTTTTCTGTTTCCTTTGCTCTTATGGTTCTGTAATGCAAGAAGCAGGGGCTTTCCTTCACTGTTTTATGTTGACTACCCAAGAGTAGTCTGCTGGTACTTGAATGAGTTTGTATCCTATGAAAAACAGCAAGTCTTTGCGCAGTTAAACTATTCCTGAGTGACTGGCTTCAGAAATGAAGACACACTGGCTGTTATTTTAAAAGACATGCTAGGTCTTTCTCTCCTTTATGGAATACTGCATTGAGATGCATAACCTTGGAAGTGTTACCTACAGAATATGTAAATAAATGTGGAAAATACATGTTTTCATTGTTTTTGTTTTATATGTGACTGCAGTGAAATCCAGGATATATATTCACAGAGTAATTATTTTCTACTCTGTGAATGCTCTTGGGATGTGTAGTTGTGGTTTTGCAATACTGCTCAGGCTTGGCTGGTAAAGTGAAATGTGGCTGGAAAAACATCAAGAAGACAAGGATTCCGGTCTTGCTTTTTCTCAGCACAGTTCAATTTATTCTTGTAAAAGGTATTCAGAGTTATTCCAGCCTATCCTATTTCCCTTGTTTGTACCCTAAGAAGCTTTTAGAACAAAAATAATTTGGAAGTGCTTCTTTACCTCCCATTTCTTTTCAAGTACAAATTCCATCTGTTGCTTCCTTGCAGGGCAAAACAGTCACTGAAGAGCCAGTGAACTAGGGCAAAAATGAAGACCTCTGTTCCTCAGAGAAAGTGCCAAAGAAGTCTTCAGTAAGGCAAGTACCAAGAACTTTAATATCTAAAGATATAGCTGGGGTAAAGCATTCTTGCCCTTACTTGTGACTGTCTCTCCAGGATAAGGCATAGGGACTTGTGGGCTGGACCAGACAGGGCTGACCAAAGGGTGGAGGGGACAACTGGACGCTGTTTAATCTTTCTCCATTTCCTTCAGCCTTCCAGGTATATAAACTCTCTCATCTCTATACTGTTATTAAACTCCATCACAGGCTGAGTTCTGCAGGTGAAATAAACAGGGGGTGTTTGGAAGCTCATTTTGTAACACTCTCTGCTACTCTTGCTTGCTCAGTGGCAGTTACCAAAAAAGTACATGGCTGCCATGTACTGCTTCTTGTTCCAGGACACCCTGATAATATTTCCAGGTTGAAAGAGTGAAGTTGTAATATGTTCCTAATCAGGAGACCTTGAGGAAACTTCTTGCTGCAGTGCCAGCTGTATTGTGCAATCCTGACTGTGATTTTGTTCTGGCCCAATTCACACATCCTCAGTTTAACGTTTCTCACATTCATGTGGGCTGAAGATCCACCTTTGATCCAGTCTTCTAGAACTTACTCTGTGCTCTAGTTATTAATAGGTATTAGATGTTTGGGAACCACATCAATTAAGGCCCTCTTTTTTTTAGTTTGGGATTAAGTGTTTTTTGTTCTTTAAATCCTTGGAAAAAATACCTCCCTGTCAAATAAGTGCCATTGTTTTAAATGCTGTGAAATGTCATGTGGCTTATAGTAGAAACTTTGTGAACTCAGGGCTGTTTTCTGCCTTTTCTCTACCACATGTTGTAGAGCTGAAATCAATACTGGTTCTCTATACAAGATGCAGCTCAGTTCCCTAAAACGTGATCATCCTATTTATGTAAACTGCTCACACTACATATACTTGGAATAGATTAAGTAGGGAAGTCCAAATACACATGGCTACTGTGGACCCTCATGAAAACAACTAAGTCTTCTCTCCCTGAAGTCTGATGGCTTCTGATGCAAACTGAATTTGGCTTCCTGCCATTAACAGCCTGTTAAGACAAGAAACTTCTAGCACCCGTGCACAAATGTTCTTGCTTGCTGTAAAACGGAAGTCCAGGGAAAGAAATGGGATACTTTAAATTGTAGAACAGCAAAGACTGATGAAATCTGAAGAATTAATTCCTGCTTTTGGGTTATTATTACCCACACAGAGAGACAGAGTCTTTAGCTTAGATTTGTGTGTCCTGTCATTACCAGCATTCTCTCAAGAAATGAGCATGGCTACAGGTATCCTTGCTTTAGGATGATGTAATGAAAATAACAAAAAAGCTTGTCATGATAAAGGCATAGGGTTTAATGATGAAACTTAAAGGTGAAATTGGAAACACAGCTTGTAAAGTAAATGTTTTCTATGTGGAAAAAATCTGGGTTTATCCAAGGACAGATTGACTACAAGATTACTGAATGCCAGTGGCAATTATAGCTTTATTGGATAACATACGGGGCAGATCCTCAGCTTCTATAAACTGTCCTAGCCCTGGGAAGTTCAGAAGAGACAAATTTACAGGTGCAGATCTGACCCACTGTCTCTTTTAGTGAATGTACTTTTTTTTATCTTTTTGATTTTTTTAAAAAAAAATTATTTTATTTATTTATTTGTAAGCCATCAGCTTTGTATCTTTAGCTAGTCATACATCAACCATGGTGTTTCTCTCTTGTTTGTTAAGAACTGGATAAGTTTGGACACTAAATTAGAACTGAACCCTGGTCAAAAATCAAGCCTTTTAATTTTTAACTTCTGTGCTTAGCATGGATCTTTAATGTGTAAGCAGCCTAGCTGTTGGTTCAAAATTACACCTTTAACAGCTTTTCTGATTGCTTGCTTATAGCAAAACCAGGCTCGTAAACACATCCCAAACTGTATTTTGAATTAAAAGCAGAGTTTGGTGAACAACTGCATTGCCTATGTTTTATCTCTCTACCTTCTAACAGATTTAGTGTACATCTTCTTAAACATGAAATAATAAACTAAAAATCCCTAACTCTAGTTTAGTTGGGAAGTGATCATCTGACATTTTAGTCAGTGAGAAGGAGAGGTGTGTTACACCGGATATCTGTGCAAAACCCTTGAGGTGTTTTGAATCTGATCTTGCGACTGTAGTCTCACTGAAGTGCCACTTGATGGTGTCCAGCAGGACAGTGTCCCTTTGTTTGGATGATGAAGTACCACAGTACAGTGAGAGGAGAAAATTTTAGATGAAGTAAATGGAGAATGGCATTGTCCTGTGCTGGCTCCTTAGTGACTGACTATCATTCTTCAGCAGTGAAGCACCTGGGCTGATCAGTTCATTTGTCTCTGAGTGCAAATTTTGTCTTCTGAGTGCAAAGAGTAATGAGTGGGGACGGCTTGACCCATTGTTGCAGCAGGGGCCTTCGCCTTACTATCAACAGCATCTCCACCGTTCCTGTTTGAGAATCCCACTTGCTCACCACCCTGTGGGAAGTATTGCTGTGCAGAGATGGTACTAACAAATGGGGCAGGAGTACACCTGGCTGCCAGCTGTATGGGAGTGAAACATAGGCAGGTGCTTCCCAAAGCTTGTATCCAGGTCACCTCAAATGCAGTCACAGAAGAGTGCACATAGCTCCTACTGTGGGGTTGCAGCTCCCAAGCGCTGTTTGCCCTGTCTTGGTGTTCCTGGGGTGTGAACTGCTTTAAACAATTCCTCTTCTAATTAAGTAGGGTCAATCTGTGTGTTGGCTTTTCAGGCACCCATCTGTACAGAGTGAGTCTGCTTGCTCCCCTCTGAGGATCCCTTCCTTCCCTCCCCATCGGCGTTGTTGGGGGATTAAAGCAGCGGCGGCCCCATACACAAACGCAGCTGGTTCCGTTTGGTCAGCCTGAGCCTTGCTGTGAAACCACGACAAGAATTCCAGTAAGTTGGCAACACTGAAACACAAAGAAAACAACAATAGGAAAAGTCCTTCCGTGCAGAAAGGAATGTTTCAAGCACTGTTCTCCTACAGTGAAAGGAGAGAGGGTGGGAGGGAGGAGAGAGATTTGAAGAGGGCAGGTCCACCCCCTCCCCCGGCAGCTCTGGATCTTGTGATGGAGAGATCTTATCCTCTCTTTGTGATTCAGAGGTGCCAGGAAGCTAATTGAATATTCTGATCTGCCCCCAGTGTTTCTTGTGGCTTGACCCCGGTGCTGTGTCGTACCACTACACCAAACAGCCCTGAACCTGCATAAATCACAACCTTGCAAAAGCCTATGCTCCACATCTTCTCCCCCTTCTCCCCCCTCCACCCTTTTCTATCTTGATAGATAGAAAACCTTTACGGAAAGGTTTAGGGGGATTAGCATCCTACAGGATCCAGAGAAAAATCACAACCTGCTAATAAGCAACAATATGTTCTTCTGCAACTTCTGCAAGAATAATGCAGGCACCGCTACCCCTTAATGGAAACTGCAATCCATGGCAAAAAGATGAAGAGCTAATGCTTGGAAATATCACTTAAGTTCTGTTGCAGTATCAGCAAACACCCTTTGCAGTATAATGAACATGGCGCGAAGCTAATGTAAGCAATATATGGAACTTATAATGATAGTGTCATTAAAACTAATCTGACAAAGCCTCTTGTAAGGCAAATGGGCCCATCTTTCTGCCATGGGATGTATGCACAGTAGTCATTGTTCACATACGTGTGTATGTGCATACACATACAAAGAAAGGAGCAGCTTGGCATAACTAACTTTTTCTATGGGGAAGACTATTTCTGACTAATATAAAACAACATAATGATTTAATTTTGTGTTGTTCATGTATGATGCTTCTGATTCTGCAAGCAAAGCCTCCCAAAAGTTTGCATTTATCCCAAGACTACATTCCAGCCTGAAGTACTAGGATATCTTTATCTTTCCCCCACGATGCTAGGTGCTCTTCTACTCTTGTTAGCAGGTATACGGTTCCTGCGATGGCAGCAGTAAAATGCAGGCAGACGTTTCTTATGTGCTGCAAACACTGTTGGAGAGTTAGAACCCAACTAAAGTGTCTCCAGCTGGTATCTTAAATATTGACAGCCAAAGCACTTTACCGAACTGATTTTATCTGCTAAGAAAGTAGAGAAGTAAGTTTCATTCCTACAGTTTTCCTTTCACAATGTTCACGCAAGGAATAATACAAATAAAAAGTTCTAAGCTTTATCCCCTGCATTGGTAAGTGGGTGTTGTGATGTTTTTCAAAGTTGTCAAAAATATTTGTCTTGTTTGGAGGGTGCCTTTGGGACACTAAAACCTGGGATATATTTCACTCGCATCTGAAATTCCCCTGCCCTGCTCAAGATTCACAGTGTAGCACCAATGGACTCTGATACAAAGTCTGCAAAGCACAGGGACTTGGAAGCATCTTGCCTCTCCTGCAAAGTGTGGAAGGAGGGGCAGAGGCAGCCTGTGGCTGCAGGGCCTGGAGCAGTGCCTGATTCCCTCATGCTAGTTCCGGGGCCGCCGGGTATAAAGAGCTTTATGCAATGTCTGGAGGGTGGGAGTTTATAGAAAACGCGATGTCTCAACAGGCGAACACGCCTTTCTTCTGCAACTAGCGGGATAAGAAAAAGACAGCAGGCTCCTTGTGCTGCTGCTGTGCAGATCAGCACCCCGGAGTCGAGGATCCAGCTTCTGGGGGAGCTGGTGCATCCCAGCCCAGATGGGACCTCACCATCGGATGGATGGAAGAGCAGCAACTGCTTGCAAACTGCTTATATTATTCACTGCATGCATAATGCAGGGCAGTTGCCAAGGTAAGCGCTGCCTCTGTGGACTAGGGCTTGCACCGCAAGGAGCACATCCCTGTCCTGGGCACTCCTATGAGAAAAAGATTCAAGTGTCTGAAAGTAGAGGGTTAACGGGAGCTGATGCAAAGAGGTCTTTCTAATAGCTGGGGGAGAGAGTTGGCTCTCTCCAAGAGTCATTTGATGGAGTCAATTTAGTTGTGGAAAGCGAAGTAGCGTCTTAAAAAAACACTACAAACACCACCGGCTCTTTGGCTTCACTTCATCTTGGTTTTAAAATATCCTAGGATGTTTTTGCTCATTGCTTTTCTGGCTTGTGTGAACTTTTTTTCTGGTTGTACAGAGCAGTGACACCCAAATGTTGCTAAATTTCGAGGGACAGCTTAGCCTGTGCAACTCCACGCTGTAACCCCTCAGTTTTACAGAGATGCAGATGGGCAGCACTGCTCACTGCCGGGGGAGAAGGTTAAAGAAAAAAAAAAGTCACCCCAGAGTGCTTTTTTTTTTTGCACATTTTTCATCTTGCAATCTTTGTGCCATTCTTGCTACTGAGGCGTGGGTGGTTTTGCGGAGCAGAGTTCACCTGCATTCCGAGAGCAGGTTTGGTGACCGCTAAATTTGTACCTGGCGTTGTTTTTGATGGGAAGCTGGAGGGGGCTGCGGCACCCGCCCGCAGACGGGTTGTGCCCGTGTGTCCTGGGGGGGAGCGGGGGGTTTATGGGCGGCCGGGCTGCTTGTACGTGTGGTATAGGCAGCCACTTACAGCAGGCTGTAGGAAAGAAACAGATGCTTAGTCTGGAGGACAATAAGCTCCCCTCAGTCGGTCTCAGCCGCAGATTTGAAGTTGAGAGAGGGAGAACTTTTTGCCTGGGCTTTGCTGTTGCTAGGCGACCCCCGGGAGCATGTGACGGGCCGAGGGCCGCTCCTGCGCCGCTTAAGCCGCCTGCCGGGAGGGATGGAGCCGCCCCGGCTCCGGTCCTCTCTCTGCCCAGCCCCAGCTCCCGCCGGCACAGCCCTTCCCCGCTCCCCCTCTTCGGTTTGGTCGCCCTGCGGTGAAAGAGAAGCCTGGCTTGTTGGAGCGGGGGTCGCTGGAGCGCGTCTCCTCGGCCCCCCGTCTCCAGCCGGCCGTCCTGCTGCCGCTGTGGGTGTGTGTCTGCGCATTACGTGTGCGTTCAAACTGTTAATCTGCTTTCTTTGCTCAACTCTTAGTTTAAGCTCCTTAGACAGAATCAAGTAAGTAATTATACAGCAACTGTTGCTAGCAGCTCCCGCTTAGGAGCGGGGAAATAGGAGATAGCTAATGTGCAGCAGGAGACCTCAAAAGCTCTAGCCAAGGAGGTCACACTGGGCAGGGTTAATCCTATGCACTATTATTTTACATTGGATAGAATGGAAGCTGCAGTGCTGATCCAAAATTTCTTTCTGATTACTTTGCTCTACAGCCGCTTTTGACTGCTCGGGACGTGCTCGCTAAATGACATGACAGGATAAGCGGAGGGCACCCTTGAACGGGCATCCGTGGGCAGTGGCAATACAGAAGTTTTTCCATTTCGTGGTGTCCCGTCCCCTCCCCCACGACAGCACAGAATAGCTGCTCAAATGAAACACTAGAGTTTTAGTAACAGGTAACCCATACTAGGAAAATCTCTGGGTAGCAATCTTGGCCACGCTGTGATAATTATTATGAAATCTTTGGTATCCTTAAGTTCCAGCTCCGTGAATATTGAGATCATGCCAGACACTCAATTAAAAAAAAACCCCAGAACATTGAGAGAATCGTGAAAGCAGTTCAGAGTGAAAATCACACTAACTTGCAAATAATATACAGTGTTTTCAAAGGCGCTTCCATGATGGTTTTGAAAGTTTTTGTTGGTAATGCCTAAGCATTCCCAGTATAAGCTGGATGTTTCTAGAAATAGTTTCACCTGCGCTCTTGCTCAAGTGATAGTGTCATAGGTTCTTCCTTGATTTATTTAATTCTGGATTTACTGGAACTAAATATAGCGTTTATAAACTGAATAAAAATGCCCTCTCTTGTAATTGCCAGTAGGACAGGGCCTGGTTCTGCAACCTTTAGTCTGTAAGCCTTGTTGCCTGTGGGCTAACAATTATCAGAAAAAAATGCAGCTGGAATCTAAAAAAACTACCTAAGTGAAGGTAGAGTCAAGAAGGAGTGTTATGGGACTAATGTTAATGTTTATTTTGAGGAATCTCAAAGTACTTCACGCTGGTAGTCATAAACTAGAGGCACCGGATGGATGTTGTACTCTCAGCAGTTTTGCAGAGGGCAAATGAGATCACTAGGGCAACTTCGCATTTGAACAATGAGTGCCTTAGTGTTCCTACAAGGCATTCCAGATCTACAGACTCATGCAATATTCCACGTAGTATCTGTTACTGGGCTCACCTTATCTAACATGGAAGGCCTGCTGTGTGTTTTTTGATGAGGATTTAGTACCGAAGAGTGTTTGAATTTTTTTCTGTTCTTAATGGTTCAGCACCAGAAGAACTGTTAGTTTAGTCTCTTCATAAAATTGTATTTTATATAAAATTAATAATTTCATTTCACATATATATAAAATCATAGAAAAATCATGAAGAGAAACCTGCTTTTCTTTGTAAAAGAGAAAACTTTCTTTCTAGACACAAAGTATTAAGAACATTCTGCATAAATCTACTATAGTTAATATTTCTGTAACCTATATATTTCAGGTCACTTAAATTTCCTTCATTGCTTTTTGGTGTCCATAAGGTCCTTATGACCTACTTTCAACAGATATGCTGTAAATCTTTCAGAAAATAAATGTATCGGTATTAAAATAATATGAATTATTTAATAAATTACATTGGTGTTGATTTTTGTCATCAATTGTGTTAAATTAGTGCAAATTACAAAACAAGACCAGTATCATCTGTTTTCAGACTTGCATGTACTTACATAGAGATTCTGGTTTCACTGAAGTGTTTTTTTCAGTTTTTCAGTTTTCATCGTGTTGGGTAGCTTACAATTTTTTGCCTCCTCCCCTTATCCTCTGATGGGTAATTCTGAGGATCTTTTAATTTCTTTAGCACACTTCCCGTATGGAATCAAAGATGACAGATTCCCACTGCTGTGAATTACACAAGATCAACGATTGCTTAGCCAGGCTCTGTATTTTCCTTGCTGATAATCACAATATTTGTGTAAACTTTCAAATTCTGGGAAATGCAGCTGGAAATGCAAGCATCTCCATTAATGGTCTTTCTCTTTACATATATTTTTTGAATTTTTGGGTTCTCTGTTAAGAGGCCGGAAGATTATAGCTAGGTTGACCTCTCATCTTTGGTTTTTGCTCCTCTTTTTAATAACTCATAGTTTACTGACATTTTTTAAGGTTTCTGTTCTTGATCTCAAGATCAGAAGACACATTATTTTTTTTAGGCAAGCTGGTTACCTATTCTATATGCATTTTGGCAGAACAGGATTTGTGCAGAAACTTTGAGGTAACACAAAAGTTAGTGCATCAAATTTGATTTACCGTCTAAATCTCTGTAATGGTAAATCAGCTTAAAGGTGTCGTAGGCCAAAATGACTAAAACGTGACCATTATAAGATCTCCATTAGTCTGAGAATGAAGGCTATCCTAAGAATGAATTTATATGGTATATATATTGTACCTTAGAAATCATTATGAACATTTTCCTGAAGCGAGACCACTAATGAACGTGTAGAATAAAATCAAATGGAGAAGAGCTGCAGCAGGTCTTTCCAGATTGGCATGGAAAAACATGCTTTTCCATCAAGCATTGTAATAATTCAATCTCCAAATTAATAATTCAGTGTTTTTTACACATTGCCTTCAGTCAAATCTATTTAATCTGAGTGTAGGATGATGCATAGTGACATTGCTGTGGGCGACAGGCCAGAGTCAGTGTTCGTACATACTTAAATGACAGAGAAGCCTGTCTGTAAGATTATGCCCCTGCCAAGATCTAGTGTTTGAAGACCTTAAGTGAGACTTTCCTTGGGAATTGATGATTTGGGGGTAATGAGAAGGGAGAAAGGATGGTAAAGAAAGTTAATACACCAATGCAATCCTGACATACAATTTAATAAGTATTGTGCATGACCTATGAGCTGCAGTGTTCATAATCCTGCACTAATTTTCTTGGTTTCTCTTGGAGATGTACTTGCAGAAAATCAAGAAGAAAAATCCCACTCGAGTGTCCATCTACCTGGCCCTGAAGTAGTTTATTTCCTGAGGGCTGACAATTTAAAAGTACCTTTCAGTGAAACACATTATAATCTTCTCACATTTTAATTAATGTGTAGTATTTCTGTGCACTGACAGTCTTCTTTTCCTTTCTTTTTTTTTTTTTTTCATGGTTCTTTTTAACGAATAGCCCTCTTTTAGTACATCTCTTGATTTTTCTTAATAGTTTACTCTTTTTCTGTATTCTGTTCAGCAAAGCATATCAGGAATTTGCAAAGTAATCATCTAAAATGAAGAATGGGACAAACCCCAGAATTTTAGTTAAAAATTGAAAACAGTAATTGGATGACACCTGGTTAGATTTAGGTTCTATGCCAAATGCTAGAATTACAGTAAATAATTAAGCTACAGGAGTCAAGACAAATAGAGACACAGCATCTAAGGAGATTTCAACTAAGATAAATGTGTGATGTATGCGATGCTTCTGTTTCCCGGTAAGACAAAGCAAAACCTTCTTTCATATATTGAGCTGATTGGAAATTTGAGCAACGAAATCCTACTTTAATCCAGATTTACTTTCTGTGTGTTTTGCAGGAAATGAGCAAAGATTCATTTGGGGGAAAGGTAGAATGCAATTTCATTCAAAGCCTTTTAATTCTTTTCTTTTTGGGCTTCCTGGATTGACATGAAATCAATCACACTTGTTTGGAGCCTTTCCCCCTCCATAGGCCTTTTTGCACTGTAAGATTATTGCCAGATCAAAGCTCAGTGGTGGTTTTTTTTTTTTTAGTTTCTCATTATTTACCACCAAACCTGGAGTTTTTTCTGTTGGGACTTTTTTTTTTTTTTTTTTTTTTTTTTTTCTGGTCTGAATGCTCTTATTTTTCATTGAGCAGTAAAAGGGCACATTGTAGAGGTAGTTCACTTTGTCTTTATGAATATTGGATCAAATGTCATTCAGTCTTCCTGCAATACTTATATTTATATCTGAGAGTTTGTGAAAATTCTTCCTGCAGACAAATAAATGACTTTGAATCACATTGCACTACGACTCTTTCACGCAGGAATTTGTAATTGTTTTTCCTCTTTTAGAGCTTTGCTTAAAAAGTGCTGGAACCATATAGCACTTTGGATGTTTTAAAGGAAATTACACTTTCTAGAAGTTGTCATTGTTGAAAAACATTAAAGGTCCCTTCTAATTAATGATCTACAGGTCAACATCTATTTAAAGAGAAGTTGATGTTTTTATTCTACTGTGGCTAATTAGTGATCATAATCAGATAATTTGTCAGTCTACTTTTTACTAGCTGAGACTGAGTGTGGCAAATAAAGGACTGAGCTGTTTTTCAAATTATTTAAAACAAGTGTTTCTTCATATAATTTGGTAATTATGCCTTAAAGATACCTTGAGTTGTTCCTAGATGAAGGAGTAACAAGGTTTCTTCTGAGTCAACCCAATAGAACTCCATCAATTTCAAAGAAATTATCCCTAAGTTGTACCAATCTCAGCGATAAAAAATAGGGTTCAGTGAAGAGTAAACATCTCTTTTAATAGCTTAATATTGTTTGAGATCCATTTTGAGCTCCACTTTCTTAAGATAATGTTCATTTTATTAACTACTTTTTGCTTGCTGAACTCAGCACATTTTTACAACAGTTTAAGAAAACAAAATTTAATGAGTAAGCATAAAAATGTTTAATGGAATGGATAGCCTTTAGCGGATTCCATAAGCTTTTACTGTTGGGTTCAAGGCTTTTAATGTTTTCTTTGTTTTGCAATGCTTAAAGTGGATTAGAGATCTAAGGATCACTGTTACAAGTTTTGTTTTGGATTAATGAAATGACATATAAGAATTGACTGAAATTGTTCTACTTTTATGACCTGTTCTATTTTATGCTTTTAACATGAATAAGTTGCCTTTGTTTTACAATCAAGAAGCCAGATCTTCAGCAAAAGGGCACTGTTTACAGCAGCAGTGTGTCTGCCCAATTATTTTCTTGCACAAGCAGGTCATGATACTACACCCTGCTGAGGCAAGTTGAAGAAGGGGGACCGTTCCAACAGGGACTCCCTTTGATGGGGATTGCAGGCTCATGCTTTTGTGGAGCAAGAAGGATGGGGGTTTTAGTTGTGTTCTGTGGCAGCTCTAAAAAAAACAAACAAAAAAGCATATCCCACAAATATCTCAGGAACTGATACATTCACCGATACATACAGAATTGGTTTTTTTTTTTTTTTTTTTTGTCTTCGGAAATCATTGTGCACATTATGAACTCAGATAAATACCACAGCAAGTTTAGTCTGAGGAAGTATAGGACTTGCAGAACTGGAGTACATACATATATCAGTAATCCTCCCTAGGTTTGCCCAGAAAATGAAGTTTACAATGCAAAGGTTCGCATCACTCAACACCAGTGGGAGAGCTCATTTAGATCTGCCCAAGCCCTTGTCATGCCTTGTCATTTAAGGGTACAGTGTCATAAGATGCGATGAGGCAATTGAACAGTTCACTGCTGCTGAGAACAGAAGCCCCCACTCTGCTTCCTTCTCTTCTTCAATGTCCCATTCCCATGTTGCTGCCAGCCTTGAGTTCTTGCTGCTTGCTTTATGCTAGCACTGCTGCTCGTTGCACCTCTCGGTCAGTTGCTTTCATTTACAAACCTGGAGGAGGACTAAGCCAGGCCTAGGGAATTAGTTGGTTTCCTGGTGGCTTCATGATGAAGAGCAGAATGCAGACAGGTCTGGTTGTTAGCGGGGTTTGGAAAAGAAAGTGAACCTTGGCATCAAGTGGGGAAAAGGAGAGGAGTTGGAAAGGGGGCAGAGAAAGAGAGACCCGTTTTTCCTATGGTAAGTCAGGGGGCTGGCTCGGCTGGCCACGTAGCCACCGCCTAACGCTGCTGCTAAGAATGTATAGGAAATGCTTGGCTAGCAGGCTAGTTACAAGAGTGGTCTCATTAGGACTATAATGAACCAGTGTTAGCACTGCGGGAAACCCTTTTGTAAAGTTGTCCAGTGTAAACAGATGGCTTGACTTGAATGGGACTGCTCACGTGTTCACTTTGGAGCAGGATTTTAGGGCTGTTCTCAACCTGCAATGGAATAAACGAGCTGGACGATAACCAAGCACATGGAATGCTGCTGCAGTTTCTGTTGGCCTTCTAGCTGCGTTAATAAAAATAACTTTTACTACTGTGAGGTCTAATAGGATTTTAAACCATTTCATGTGAAACTAACGAGCTCCAGTTTGTGTCTGAAATGAGTAGCAAAGTTTGTGATGGCTTCTGTATGAATATACGAGCTGTTTTTATGAGCTTTGCAGTTTTTACTGTGGTGAGCCACTGAATACACTTTAAAGCCTCACTGAAAATGAATTTTTGTTCCTAGTATTCTGTAAATGTATCAAAGTGCTAAAATTCCTCTTTTTACCTCTGGAGTGCAGGAAAGGTATTTAATGGAGTAATTAAACTGCGTCTACTTCAGTTGTTAATCTGAGCCTTGACAAATCTGTGTTGGCTGAACCAACAGGGAATCTGAATAGAGCCTGAGGCAGAGCTGAATTCTGGTCTGTCTTTTCTGCTCAGCTGGCCGTCCGCTGCGCCGCCACCTCTGCCCGAGCCCAGAGCGCAGCAGTGGCATTTGGGCTCCTCTGGCACTTGCAGAAGAGATGCCCTGTCACGGAATTTCTGTTCCAACTGGAGGCTGTTGAAAAAAATGATGATTTAGCAACGGAAATGCCAAAATACTGCTATTACTAGCTATTAGGAGTTTTGCCGTTTTAAATTTTATTAAGCCTGCCATAGAATGCATTATAAATTGATTACCTTGCAGTGAAAACACAAAAAATAATAAAACTTTAAAGCTTAACTTAAAATCCTTTATAAATTTGTGTATGTTTTGGATTTGTTTGGGGATAAAAGAATCTAAAAGACATATTGTTAAATTTGACAAAATAATGAGTAGCAAAATTAACATTAATTAAGGGTGAGGTAATAGCTCCAGCCTTAACGAAGTACTTTATCCATACTGACACTTTATCACTCTTTATCACCCTGAACCACCTATTAGGTAACAGAAACTATTCCTCCCTGCTTTTTTCCTAAAGAAAAGACATTTTAGCAACGGATTGCCTGTTTTTTTGTTGTGGCTTTTTGTTGTTTTTTTGACTGTGGCCAGCTCTTCCTAGTGGGCATCCCACTGATGGGAAATATTGCTACGAGGAAGGGATCACGATTTACAGGTTGCGAGTCTGTAGGCAAATACCTGCGGTTCTGTGAGCAGTGTTGTGTGCAACCACTCTGAAACCTGGGAAACAACGTGTGCTTCTTCTGTGGTTTTGTGTGCTTGCTTCTGGATATAAGTACATAGTATGCAGTGCTGGTATGCTCTTGGGTTTCCAAGGATGCAGCAAGCGTAGGGTTTGTCCAGCTACGCAAGCTAGAGCAGGAGACCCTTCTTTCCTGCTATTCATCTCTCTGGCTGGAATCTGGAATGCTGCTTACAGTAGCTAGCTAATGTAATTGAAAAAGCTACCTGAAATATTATGCCTAGCAGCCACCAATGAAGAGAAGTAGCAGCAGAATCAAGCAACTTTAAAAAGTCCAAGTGGGTGAATACAGCTGAGAGTTGTAGAGTTTGGTGGTGGAGGAATGTAAGTAAAATGTTTCCACTGGGGCTGCTAGGAAGGGTAATATTTCAGTGGGAGATGACATTACTTGTAATCCTCTTCTGATGAATTAAAGGCTTTGTCTTTCTAATTTGACAAACTCATTACTATTTGGGTGACAGGATTTTTTAAAAATTATTTTTTAATCTGAAAACTATAAAGAAAACAGACCACATTTGAAAATGAAATAGCCAGAGGATGATTTTAATTCTTAGTGTTCATTTTCAGGTCTATTGAGGTAAAGTTGCATTTTGTGTGAGCACACTGGACAGCACTGATGTTTCAGCCTGCCTTAGTACATGGAATTTCCTTTTCAAGAAATTTGATAGGGAGTGATGCAGCCATAGCTATTAGCTGCTAATTAGGCAAAACTGAGTCACTACTGAATAAAGGGGAAAGATGATGAGTGCCAAAGCATCCGAAGAAAGTTTCTAATGCTATGGGCAGTCGTAAGTAGTATTGAATGCATGTCTAGGCACAGTAGGTGCTTGTAGCACATGATCTATCTATTTGGTATTGACACTTCAGTTTTTAAGCTTTTCTTAAAATGTTCTCACATGTTCAGTTTCCAACAAGTAACAGCCACTATTTTTGAAGTGCAAAATGATGACTAGTACCCTGTAAAGCTTTGGGACACAGCTTAAATTGTCCTTTCTGTCTAAACTCCCACTGGTTTTGTTATAGATATGGGTTCTCTGGTGGGAAGAGACAAGTAGCTTTCACTTTACATGCTTATCATGTTTACTTGTAAGTGAAAGTGGTTTATTTTTTGCATGATGAGTTTCACTTTTCATTTAATAACTTGTGATATAATATTCAAGTAAGCTTATTATTTGGAAAGTGTGATATGGTGCATAGCAATTTCCAATCTAGCAATAATACATAAAAGAAATATAAAAAATGACACAATTTCTCTGTCACAAACTGAATTGGAAGGCTCTTACTGAAGCTGATTCCTAGTGCTAAATGACTCATCAGCTTTCAGGAGAGCATGACTGAATTGAATGCAGCTCCCCACCTCAGCATGGGGTCTAATTTTGAGAACAAACAGCACATTGGTTGGAAAATTTATTTAAAAAACACTACAGCTCTCAGAATGAGAATAGGTTCCTGAGAAGTTTATCATCTGCTACTGCATCTATCAGACTTTCTCAGTGGTACGTACTGCACATGTTCTGAGTTGTTTAAGCACTCTTTTTATTTATTTTATTTTTCGCACGCTGTGTAGTCATAAACACTTCATAGTCTTGAAGATACTCCTTGTTTGATCATATTCCTCCCTCACTCTGGTACCCAATTGTTATTCTACAGCAGCTGTGGGCCATTAACAAAGTTCATTCTTATGAAAATGCTTGGGATGCTTCCTTCTGTGAGTAACTTGGGGTGTCTTTATTTCTACTGTGTTTGCTTGTTCTTCTTCCTCTTTATGTCATTTGGTCAATTAGAACAGATTTTTGCATAGTAAATGTGCCATTCACAAAAAAAGAATCTTCTGGTATTTAGGAGAGCTCTGGCACATAGGCTTCCCTAGAGATCCACGGTGCTTGCTTCCCTTACCCAGCTAACACAAGCACAATTGATTTATGTGGATTAAGACACCTAAAGTCAAGAAAACTGGTTGAGGTTATCCAGTTTAGCGCAGAATGTGCTCTTTACATGTAATGTGTCTGAAACATGTTTTGTTGAATTTGGCTATACAGATAACAACTTTAATAAATTCTCTACAAAAGGATTATGAATAGTTTTCATTAGTCTTACCTTGGAAAACACTTTATATGTAGCTGGGGTTAAAGAAATTGTCCAACAAAAATTAATGGTTGATTCTTGGTTATCACAGAAGTACAGGAAATTTGACAGTGACTTAAATGGAAGAAGGAACCTGGTCTGTTAATACAAGGAATATTTACTTTATCAGTAGAAAGGAGTATCACCTCCTGTCTATTAGAATTAGCCCTTGCTTAAAAGGATTATTTCTTATTCCTGCCTTGTTACAGGACTCAGCAGATAGCAAGAGTTTATTTCTTGCTTTTTAAGAAGTGTGTGATTTGAAGCAAGATTACAAAGAACTTAATTTTGATGAATTTGCTTATAATACTGTATGATATCTAGAATGGATCTATGCTATTTGTGACCATGTATGATAAATCAGCTGCCCTGATTTTAAATTTAAGCAGCTGATTTTATTTTACATTCATTATCAGTGTGAATAGTTTTAAAATATTGTATATATTTTTCTTTTTTTTCCAACTTTTTATAGAATGACTGGTTTTAAAGTGATAATGTAGGAAGCATAGTTATTTTGTTCTGAATACCAGAGCTTTAAGAACAAAAAGTAATTTAAAACTGAGAGGTTTTTTCTGAGAGGTCCATATGTGATTTATCAGAAAATTAGAAGCTTGTTTTATTTATTATTAGTTCAGGCTTATACTTGAAAAATATTAAAATTGAATAGATTTGTTAAAAATGAATGTAGAATCCATTACTATTTTTATCAGGCTGTTTGCATTCATTACTTTTTCAATTAATAAAACTAAAGTAGGGTAGAGAGGATGAGGATTATGAATATCTTTAACGTTGCTAGGAGGCATTTACAGTGTCATTCCTTTGAACTTGATGTCTGCAGGAGACTTGAACCCTTTTTTCTTTGCAGGAAAGCTTTCCTGCCTCGTTTCAGTAGATTAAAATCCTGAATTTCTTTAATTCTTGGATTTATGTTGAGGCATTAGCAGAAATGAATCTATAGTCCTTTTATAACTGTATTAACTGAAAACAAATAGTTTAACATAGAATACATTAATTTTAAGTACTTTTAAAAAAGATTTTGCATGTGAGCATTATTAAAATGACATTTGATACTTTAGTTTTAACAGTGGTTTTAGCTGACAAGTGTCTATATGTACAAGAGCATGCAGACAAAGCACAGAATATAATGGAGATTTTGCTGTCTCCAGAAAACTTTTTTTTAGTTTGTTTTGTTTCCTTCATTTTTTACTAATTGGTAAGTGGCTTTGCACGGGAAATGATAAAAATCTGAGTTGCTGTGGTGAAACAGGGTATTTCTACGTCCATTCAGAAACACAAAACTTTCACTTGTTCTTGAATTGTAAGGTGCTTTTTATTAAAACTTTCTCTCCCGTGAGTATGGAATATCTAGCTCATTCATTTGAGATGGAACTAGACGTTTCATATCCAGGTAGGCTTACAGAACGAAACAAATCAGCAGAGATGAATCTTTAGTTTTTCTCTGGTTTTCCTTCCTCTCATTCTCCCAATATTAGTTTTCAATTATAATCCAATAATATATGAAGTTCTACATTTGAGTGGACTTTAAGGGAGAAGGGCTCAAAGTATCATTTTCTGCTGTTTGCTGAAGCAAAAGCCATTTTATTATTGTAATCAAAGGGCTTCTGCTAATTTTTGAGGAAGCCATACAACTGGGACTTGGGAGCCAAATCTCTTAGTCCAGTTAGTGTCAAGTGGAGAATGAGATATGTTGCTTCAAGTTCAGTCCTTTTTCCAAATTCCACACCTCCTGCCCCCAAATAATCTGAAATAATACTCTGATTTGTGTACCAGAAAGTTTTCTAAAATGCCTGCCTCTTTGCTTGGGGGCTAGGGAGTGCATAATAAAACAATCAAATGAAATAAACAGGTACTTCTGCAGATGCATCACACAATGAACTCAAAAGCAGAGTAGACAACTTCTGTGAAGCGTAGTGCATTGATTGCTGCTAAGCACACCGGAGTTAGAGATGGAGGCTCTGGCTTGGAATCCTTCCAACACCGATTTGTAGAAGGTTGGAGGCTGTTCTATAGGAAATAATCAAGGTGCCTTGTTTCTTGTGCCGCCCAATAAATATACCAGCAAAGCTGAGCGTGCCTCTCATGTACTGTGCTACTATGGTACTACAGAAGAAACAGTAGAATATGAATATGCATTGATGAAGGGAAGAACTGTACCATTTGGCCTTTGCTTGTTGACACAGGCAAGTGCCAAGCGTCTTTATGCTGCAAACTGTCTAGGGTATGACTCTTTGTTAAGTGCTTGTACAGTGCAAGGCACAGATCAACTTGATCAACTACTGAGTCTGTAGATGCTATTTTACTAATAATGTCCTCATTATAATATGCAACTGGATGATAATTCAGCAACAGAAATCCTGTACTTCCCTATTAACAGTGTAACTGTCTCTCCGGTGCTGCCACTCTTCTGCTTGTCCCTTGACTAGTCCCCTGTCCACTTATCAGTCTGTAAACCGAGGTCTTGCAGTCATGTGAAGTGGGTGCAGATTCACATTTGTACTGTCTCTTTAGTGATATTGTTGGTTAAAATTATGTCTCTAATATAATGTAGTTTAGAGACATGTAGGTACAAAAGACATTCTGTGTTGCAAGATCTTGAAGACTGAAGGTAAATCTTGTACTGCTTTCCATAATACCTCTAAGCGTTTGTGTGGTCTGTGCTTTTTTAATCTCAACAGTTTGTATTAAATATAATGGAGTTTGCAGAGTGTAGAAAGATAGAAAGTTAAATATTGTCTCAAGGTGTATGAAACTTAGCATAATTTTATCTGACTTTTTTTTTTCTTTACATTTTAATTAATCTTTTTGGTTTGCCTATTAAAATTGCTAGCAGAATACTACTTTTCAGTATCACAGGGCACTTTACAATAATAAGCACAGGTTGCTCCTGAACTATGGATTTTACTTCTGTCTTCATTAGTGTGGGGGATCAGAGATGGAATTTTCAGAGGTTCAGCTTCCCCTCCCTGAGCATTCCAAAACCTCAGGCTGTTTGACATGTAATTAAGCTAGGCAAAAATCTGACATCAAAGTGTATGGAAGGTGGTTCTCCGGGATTCTTCTACCTGCAAGGCCACTGGAGCGGGCTGTTGTATTTGGGGAGTGAATGGGAACAAAGAGTACTTTTTGTTGGAAGGCAGAAGGGGAGAAATGAGAGCTTGCCACCTGTTTTTCATTTTGTAAAATTCATGTGGAAGAGACATATAATGTACAGTTCATTTACACTTATTTGTTGAAAAGCTGCAGATGTATTAAAGGAGGAACTGTTAAGTTGAAAAAATACTGCTTTGAAGAATGTTATTCATTTAAATGCAAAAAATCTGTTGAGAGAGGTGATTCCTGGCGTGTAAAGCAATTGGAGCAGTTGTGAGTTTCATTTCTGAGTGGACAGTTTGAGAGAGGTGCAATCTACCCTGGGCATAATACATTTTTCATTACTTTAACTCTTTCATTGGAGCTTAACTGCTAACGAGGTGCTAGCAGTGGCACAGGGAAGAACTAACGAATGAGGGGGTTTGGCCTGTTCTGTACAGTCGGGATAGACAGTCATGGTGCCCTTAATCTATGGATGACAAATGTAATTCAATAGATTCGTAGTCAAAGTTAGAAGTATGAGCGACTTCAAGGTAGAAAATTTATGAAAAGGATTAGAAAAGACTAGAGCTGTTTGGAGAGGAACTGAAAGGAGTCTAAAGGAACGCAAAGAGTGGCAGAGACTAAGGCAGCATTGGTTTCCACTATAAACTGAACATAACATTCTGGTTTTAATACAAGAGGATTGAGTTTAGGCTTTAATTCTCTATCTGAATACTTCTACACAAACATATTGGGGCAAACGAAGCAGAGAGGAGGTTGAGAGGGTGTGCCTTCCCATGGAAGACTGTAGCCCTATGGGTTAAACCCTTGTGCTGTGAAATGCCTGAAGCTATTAATGTCTCTCTCTTCTGCTGGAGTTCCTGTATGACTTAATGTGACATTGGGTAACATTCATTAGTGATGTGAAGGTTGACTACCATCCTCTAGTGGCAGTGGGGTTGGTCTTTGGCAATGCTTCATTCCTATGCAGGCAACACTTTTTTGGCAAAACTCATCTTACAGAACTTAAGTACGTGTAATGCATTATTTCCTTTGGGAAGAGACACATCTATTTTTAGTAAATTAAAAGGAAAAAAAAAAAGGTATTTAATTTGGTCATTGATTTGTTTAGTCTTTACTCTGAAAAAATCACGGTTATGTTGCTTTATTCCAGTGGAAGATAACTACCTGGCAAAATTTTTGTGCAAGCAACTTACTCAGAACCAGTAATATTCGGCTTCTTGTTTTTACCTGAGCAAATTGTCCATCTTAAATATCCACTTAGGAGTCTCTTATAAGAGCATCTCAGACATGGAGAACCACTGAAAGTCCAGTGACAAAGTTATCATAAAACCCAGAGAGAGTAAGTGTAGTAAGAAGTTTAGAAATAGTACTTTGGGTTATATTTTTCCAGCCACGCTTCTGATCTTTGGTTTGCTTTTTTCGGTGTTAGACTGGCTTATATCAAAGAAGTATCATGCATTTGTTTTTTCCTTAATGTTTTCCTGGATACTGAGCAGTTGAAACAGATCATATATTTCAAAATTATTTTTGTTAATGCCTTCTTTATATATGTTCTGTTGTGATTTATAAGGTCTGCTATGCATCTTTTAGTCTGTATTTTAGTAGGGCTTTAATCGCAATCGAAAGACTAAAACTGAATTATAGTAAAAGTAGAGCAACACTAAAAATTCAATAACTTCTGAATTTTGAACTTCAAGAAGTCACCTAGATTCTTTTTTATTAGCAAATTTTAGGCATGCCAGTGAAGACATTGCTTTACTGCTTGTTTTTAAACTTGGTGGTTGTTTCCTTCAGGAGTCCTGCTGGCAGGATCCTGTTTCTTTGAAAGAACTGTCTCGTTTTATCAGCATCTGTCAGAGAAAATCAGAATTTCTATGGAAATTACCTCATTAGTATTAATTTTTGGCAATGTCTGACTGATTCATGAGCTGCGTGCCATTTGAAAAAAATATCTCTTATTGAAAGCGGTACCCTTTGGTAAAATTACTAGTGACTAATCTGTTAGTGAACTGAGGTTTCAAACCATGGCAATAAACAAGCAGATAGCCCTTGTCTTCTGACAGTCCCCACTCTTGCTGAAGCCCAGGTGCTGCAGGCTCACACTGCAGAGCTGATGCCAATGGAAAGAGTCCTTTTGGACTCCACATGCTTCCTCTGTGGAGCATTGTTAGTCAGCGTGAGTAATGCCTGCAACTTTTTTACTTACGTTAGTACAGTTTAAAATACATAAATAATTTCATAGCAATTAAATCACAATTCTCCAAATTGCATTAAGTTTCCAGAACTTGTTTTTAGCAGAATGTGTACAGTTAAGTTTGAAGAAAATGGTCTCTGTAGTTGTCTGTAGTAACAAGCCTGATTATTGCTGACATGGTTCATTTTTCTTTCTTCCTTGATTTTTCTCCTGGGTATTCATAGCAGCAGTTTTGTAGTCAAGCATTTTCTCCCCAATTACTGTCTCCTTTATCAAAGTTAAAATTGTTTTTGTTTGCAGTTGGAACACAAGCTTTTTAGGATCTTGGTGAGCAGTGCCCTTAATATTGCAGTTCACCTTTACGTCTCCAATATTACTTATTTTCAGAGACTGTCTTTTAAATGAATTAACATCATTATCTGGTATGTAGTTTTCTTTGTTCTAAGGATAATATAAAATAGTGATAAATGAAGTATCAGTCTTTTGTGGTTTTTATAGGTGTTTCAGAGCTCTGCCTTCAGTTATGAGTAAGCATGAAAGATAACATTTGAGAAACCTAATGACATAATTAAATGAACTGTAACAATTCTGCTGAAGAATTGTATAAACGGATGTTGATACAGTGCTTACTGTATGTAGGTGTGAGCAACTTAAACTATAATTCTTCAAAGTATTACAGAGAGTAGAACTATGTGATTTGCACACTTTCTGTTAACATTCAGTTACCATTTCCCATGCTACACAAAGGCTGCTGTGTTTATAATGCTTTCTAAAAAGTTTATCAGTGTTATCTCCTCATTTTTATCACTATAAGGGTATGTTTAACTATAGTAACTTAATACAAGATAGGCAAAATAAACTGGCAGTTTTGTAAATAGTGCTTGAAATGTTTTGGGCTAGTTATTAGTTAGAAATAATATACAGAATGCTCATATTGCTCGTCTATAAGCATCTGTTTCTTTAAAAATCATGTGGATGCAGATATAATTCTGCATTGTAACTTCTTTTTAAGTAAGTGACTATGAATATTACAGTGGCTTTGAATAGCAACAGTAGACTAAAATACAAGTAGATTTCCTATTTGCTTTGCATAGTAATTCCAATTAATAAACTGTGAATTATGTGTTGTGTTTGTTAGAGCTTTAACTGCTAATCTCATATGGAAATGTTGCTTTGTAGGGCAAAATTCAGTGAGAGGGCCTGGGATTCCAGAGTGAACTTGTACATTCCTTCAGGGCATTTTTGCAAGGGAGGTTGTTGTGTTTTAAAGGTAGTTGATAAGAGACCTGCACCACCAACCCCAGACCTGCACCACCAACCACCATCATGCATTAGTCTATAGAAGGTATTTGGGTGAACATACTCCTGTACCACTCCGTACCACCATTTATCCAAGGGAAATTTTTGACCATTTGCAGGATACATTATAAATCAGGATGTCACTACCAGACAATCAGATTTGAACATTCCTTGCATAAAGTAGCTTGCCTATATCCCTTAGGAATACATCACTTAACTGTGTTTATGTGACAGTGTTGATATGCCTGGTTTCACATGAAAGTTAGGGTAGCGTGTTATTTATGTCATCATGAATTCAAAAAGTAGGTGGTTGTGCTTTATGTGTACTGAGGTTATCTTCTCTGGACAAATCACTCAGAATAATTGAATTATATAGTTTTATCATATGGCTATTAATTAAATCAGGAAACAGGATTTTTTTGCTTCAGGGTTAGGCTTTGCTACTACCTGTTTTTTTCAGTAATGCCTTCTCTGAGGTGCTGACAACAGATTAACGTGAAACAGGGCTCTGTTGAACCCAATTATGTTATAGCTCATTGTTTTGGGGACCTATAAAACTGTTCACTCCCTTTTTATGAGGCTGTAGTCACAATGAAAGGCCATAAACAGTGCATTTTCTCTTTCCTACAGGACTGGAGATTTCATTAGTCTACTCTAAAAAAGCCCTGATCCATCTGCATTTACACCTGGGAATGAATTCTTCTTTATCAGGTCTTAATCCTCAGTAGGTCAAGTTGGAGGGAATGACAGCAGGATAGCTTTTGATCAACGAGAAAAATCTCAAAGCTTAATTTCTTGTAAAATTATTTGCTATTCAAATGGTGACCGAAGACATGCTTTCCTGTACTTCAGAGGAAAGATTTTAAATACTAGGGCATTATTCAAAAACAGAACAAAACAAAACTGAGGTCTTTCTGTACTTTCAAGCAGTCACTGCTGAAACAAGATTTCCATATCAGCTAAGAGTATCATTATTATTACTATTTTTTTAAATCCTCAGAGACTCTGGGGAGGACTGATGTTTAGCACCTTCAGCTCTCTTTCTCATCTGGAAAATGCTGCTCTACCTTTATTTAAGTCTATACTGCTTGGCTTGTGAATTTAAATGGTTACATTTCTTCCTATGGAATAGGTATTTGTAGTGCAGAGATGCTCCTCTGAGACTTGCTTGGGTTATTTTTCTTTTCTTTTTTTTTTTTGGGGGGGGTTGTGTGTGGTTATTTTTCTTTTTTCGGTTGTTTGTGTAGTGTGCAAATTTAAAATTATGGGAATTTTTAGCAAATTAATTGGGAAAAGATTGAGAGCTGGTTCTCTTCTTTCTTTGGTTGTGTAGAAATCTTTTTTTATTTATGTACGTATTTATATTTTTGTATTATCGTAGTATTATTTTCTCTGTTTTTCATGCTGTAAGGTGATGGATGGATTACAGTCATTGGAGAGGAATGCACTCCACTGTCTGTTTTTTTTGTGCCAGTATTGGTAACCTGCTTGTTGCTCTGCTTTACCACAGGATGTGAGCCGGGGCAGTTTCGCTGTGGAAATGGTCGCTGTATTCCTGCAGATTGGAGGTGTGATGGGGCTAGAGACTGCTCAGACGATACAGATGAAGCTGGTTGTCGTAAGTGAAACAACTATAGAGCAATTTCTGTAATATAAGAAATACTGAGGTCCCAATTAGCTCAACTTTATCTGTGGTACCAGAATGAGTATTGGAGAAGGGAGAAAGCTCCCAGGTTTCTTGAGAAGACTGCAGAATCTGTATGAGTCGTATTTCTTGAGCCTATTGGATTTGGTAGTCAGAAAATCAAGTCGTGCTCAGCTTCTAATGTGCCTTAGCCTTCTCTTAAAAATCTGAGTGTTCAATAATGCCATTTTATTTGATGAGTAATTTTCTAAGTAAATGTAGAAATGTATCTTATTCTATTATTGCAGTAATCCTGAATATCGGATGTTCATACAGTACCATTAGCATCACTTGAGCTCCAAGTCCTTGGGTCTTTCAGGCCATAGACAACAAGCTCTACCTGCTGTATCTTAAATAGAGTCTTGGTTAGTTCTCTAGAGCTGGTCGTGTTTTCCTCAGTGCCAGGAGGAGAACTCGGAGCTCAGGGGGAACAATTGCATTCACTGGGATGCAATATCCATGCACAAAGAATCTCTCAAGCTGAATGTTAAAAAGTTGTGAAAATAAAGAAATTCCCTCTGCAGTCTGTTTTCAGGAACTCACTTGCATTTTACCTTCTCGATTCTAAGTATTCTTTGAGGTCTTCCGAGCTGGTGCAGTTATCACCCCACTTATAGGTTAGTTTTTGTCCCTCAGCTGATCGGGAGTGAGAAAGACTAATTTATGTTGGTTCTTTTCACACTGGATTGTCTCTTTGCTGCTTGACCCATATAATAATTGGAGGTCATTCACACAGCTGGGCAGTCTGATTTGTTGCTTAGCACTTTAGTTAGCTCCAAAAACCAGTGGAGTTCTAGATGAAGAATGCCTTAAACTGGCAAAATAAAATGGTATTGTACTATAACTTGCTATTTCAGCTTAGTTCTGGAAAAGAAGTCGTTGGTCTTTGAACAAGGAGTGGGTGAAATTCATGTTGACGTTGTGAAATACGCCTCCCCCCAACACTGAATACATACATCATAGTCATAAGCATGACGTTGAGTTGCTCTCATATTCGGACATGTGATAAATTAGGAAGATGAAAATTAAAATTGTCAGTGTTTTTCAGTTAATTGTGTTTTTAAAAACAATATGTTAATGTGCTTCAGATAGTGGGGTACATGGGTGTCTAGGAAGGTAGTTTAAAACTGTTTAAAACTGGCCTAAGGTTAAAATTATATTACAAGCTTATTCTTTGGTTCTTAAAACAGGAATAAAAAACCAGTATACATGAAGTGCATTGTATGTGATCAATCTTATCCCTCTAATTACTTGTAATGTAATTTTGTACTTCTCGATTCTATATCTACAAAGTGATTTAATTTTCTCCTTTGATGCTTTGTTTACATTGGTGCTTGTGCTTGCATGTCATCCCATCCTGAGAAAGAAGATGCTTAAGACCAGAGTCCTGTTTCCTGGACTGTGTTGTGCTAGTGGTTCTTCCCAGGAGTATTAACTAGGGATGGAGGATGCTGTAACACAGTTTCAAACATTTATTTTTATCTTTCTCTCTAATGGGTCCCTGTTGTTTGGCCATTTGAAAAGTATAGAGTGGAGCTGGGTCAGCAACACTCTGATTGTCCTGATCTGACCCTCACTTTTGCCTCATGAATTCACAGAGAAGAGTCATGAGCTTGTTTTGAAAGACACTCTTCCTTGCAGGTACAGAGCACTGGAGGTGCAAGAGAGCTATTGAACAGAACCCCGTGGGACTAGGGAAGCCAGCATGGCTCCCTACAGAAGTGGGAAAAAAAAAGAGCTTCTGCCAGAGGGCAACTGAGAGCCTTAAGCTTTTCCTGTGACCTGCCCTCTAGAGGAGCCTGTGTCTCAAGGAGAGGATACAAAACTTAAGATTCATAAGCAGGAGGTCACAAAACGAAATTTTGCCTTTGAGTATCCTTCTGCTGACCCCCTTTCCCCTCCTTGCTCTATCCATTTCCTTTGTTTTGTCAAATGCTTCATGTGTATAGTGGCAGTTGCAGTTAATCAAGGCTTGAACCTTAAGTTTTCTTTTCCATTATTTAGTTGTTTTCATTGAAAGTGCTTTCCTAGATGTCTGTGAAATGACAATTTTTTCATTTCTTACTCTAGCACAACCTACCTGTGAGGGAAATCAGTTTCAGTGTCAGACTGATGGCGAATGTATCCCACAATCATGGGTTTGTGATGATGAGGAAGACTGTGAAGATGGCTCAGATGAACATCAACAATGTCGTGAGTATTTAAGTTCTAATATTATACCAGCTTTGTGAAAGAAGGTAATTCACATAGCAGCATAGTGAGAACATACAGAAACAAGCCTGCTGCAAGTCCAGCTTTTACCAGAAAAGTTTCTCTAATGTAGTTTCTAGAAATTAAATAATCTGAAATAGATAAAATACAGAAAAGATGTCCAAAAATACTCCTCCAGATCTTGAAATCTGAAAATTACTGTTGTTTCCGTTAATTAGAAAGAAAAAAAAAAGAGAAAAATATACAGTGCATATTACTTTTATAGTTGATACAAGATGCATTACTTCCAAAATTTGCAAAATATACCTAATACTCTGATGTCCAGACACTGTCTCAGTCACAGAAAGAGCTGCTTTATTCATTGTGTAATAAAATTCACAATGGTATCTCAGAATTATATTAAAGACCAGTTCACTTCTTTCTAGAAAATTTTGAAACTTTTATGTATATAAAAAGGAAGATTTTTGTTTAACAGTCAGTTGAAGTAAACACTGCTAAAGATTTTTGTACCATCTTCCCTGATGCTATTTAATGGCATTATTATTTAAAATGGCCAGAGCTGTTCTTTCTCATATTCAGATAGGAGGAATTGCAAAAGAAGGGGTGAAAGTTTAGTCTTTCATTATCATTTGAACAGCCTAAACTTAGAGCATAATTGCTATTAGTATTTCATTTTAATATGCTAAGCAGTGTATTAATCTTGTTTGAATTGCTGTTTAAACTAGAATGTTTAATGTTCTCTGTATATTTTAGAGCAAAGAAATCATTTAGCAGCCTAACTGCCACAGCCATAGGCCCTTTCTTTTTTCAGTATTGATAGCAAGATAAATACTGATAATAAAATATGTTACTTTTATTTTCGAATTTGGCGACCAAGCATTTTAAGGGCTACATACAGTTAAGTACATGCCAAAGTGATGAATAGTCAACTGACATGATTGTTACACCAGAGTACATTATTGTGTTACCGCATAAGACAGGAAGAACAAGTGTTGTAGTGTTCCTTTAAGTGATGTGGATAAGATTAATTTATTTTCCTTTTGACCCTATGTATAATTTTTTGATAACTTCTTCAAACTGAACCACTTGCTAACCCCCTTGATTCTGGGGAGGCTCACAGGTTTGCATTTTGGAAGAATTTTGCTCACACACTTGGCTTGTGCTTCTGTATCTTGATACTTGTTCCTGCTGAGGATGGAAAAATTGGAACCAAGGTTAACTGCCTTTTGCTCCCCTCTTCCTCTGAGAAGGTGTCAGCACAACTGCTGGTTATGTTTTAACTAAGGAATCTGTAGGTACAAAATGCAGAACGAGCAATGGCTCTGAGTTGACTTTTGAACTGGGTCACTGTAACATGGTTCTCCGTTTACTGGTTAATTGTGAGTGTTAGTAACTATGCAGTGGCACTCTGCTGCTGCTGTTGTTTTTGAGCTGTCTCCTGGCATTTGGCCTTGTTCTTCTAAAGGGACTTTTAAACTTTGTGCTTGGGAATCCTGGAGGAGTTTCTCCTTCTTGAAACATTTAAAATTTTTCCTGAGAAAAAAGGCTGACAGCTCTGCAGGTCACACATGCAGAATTAAAACGAGGTTTTTTTTATTCATTTTACTGTCTTGCTCTTGTTTTCCCTCATGACACTAGTACCCCACTAGCTGATCTTATTTCGGGAATGCTACTGAATAGAAGAAGGAACAGAGAGCTCCTGTAAAGCAGCAGAGCAGATGCTGGTGTATACACTGACAGAGTGTTGAGATACTGCACGAGTTTGAAAGAAACAAATGTGCAGGTGGCAGAGGGCGGAGAAGTTAGCAGTAATTTTGCCCTTCATATATCCTCACAGATTTAATTAGTATGCCTAAGAAGAACAGAGAGTATAATTTAACTATACTGGAACCAAAGTGGAATTGCAGTTTTAAGTGGTTGCTTTTCATTGACACAGCTGTCATAATAGGAGGCACAATAATTCTTGATCCTCTATTAGTTATGAATGTAAAATTCCTGACTGTTGACACCCTGGCTGTATTAGAAAGCAATGCCTGCTGTGTTTACATTGTGGCATTCTAGTTGACCAAATACATTACAGTTACTGACAGATTTTGACCTAGTAAACAAAATAACAGAGAAAACTTTAAACCAGTAAGAACTAGTAATTTAATCTTTTAAGCAGAACTGTTATTGGGAGCTAATTTTTAACGTAGAGGTCAACCCCTTCAGTGGAGAAAAGCTGTGACCTTGCAGGCTACAGAAGGCCTGATAAAGCTATGTTATCTACCATGTGCTTGTCAAGTGTTCTTTAATCTCCATGAATACACAGAAGTACAGGGGGAGAAAAACTTAAGGTAATGTTTGTGAGAAAGATGGATTAGCTAAAGAGGAAGAGGGAAAACATCTTTCTGCATAAAAAATCTTGGCTGACTGAAAGACTGATTGAGTGCTTGTTTCTTGCAGCGGGAAGGACATGCTCAAGTCAGCAGTTCACGTGTTCAAATGGACAGTGTATTCCAAGTGCATACTGGTGCGATCGAGTAAAGGACTGCACTGATGGAACAGATGAAAGAGCCTGCCGTAAGCCTTAATTCTTAGCATTAGATCTGGTTTCATCTCATCTTTGTGGCATTTTAATAAATTTGTAAGATTAAAGGGCTTGCTGATGGACAGGATAACCACAGTATGCTTCTTGTTTCAGGAGTTTCATTTCAGATTCTTTTGTGTATTAGAGCTGATGTTCTGATACAGGTCCATTATTGCAGAACTTGAATGCAAACTGCTACCATAGGATCAGGGCTTCTTGTTTGCCTGAAAGATAATTAATATTGCATTGGAAAAAAGCAACTATATTTAAAAAGCTAAAAGTCTTGGAACACTCAGAGCTACTTCACCAAATTCTTTCGTATTCTTTTTTTCATACTCCTAATGAAAGCAGTGGTAAATATAACCTGTTCAGAAAAGCAGAATTTGACCCCAAATCACTTCTTTGAGGGACTTGGACCCTTTCAAAAACATTTGTATTCTAGACTGTAGGACACTACAGTCTAGAATGAGTGGGGTTACTCAGTGCTGGGACAAGCGCTGTTTAACATCTTTGTCACAGACATGGACAGTGGAATTGAGTGCACCCTCAGCAAGTTTGCTGATGACATCAAGCTGTGTGATGTGGTTGACACACTGGAGGGAAGGGATGCCATCCAGAGGGACCTGGACAGGCTTGAGAGGTGGGCCCAGGAGAACCTCATGAAGTTCAACCAAGCCAAGTGCAGGGTTCTGCACCTGGGACATGGCAATCCCAGGCACAAATACAGGCTGGGTGGAGAATGGCTGGAGAGCAGCTCTGAGGAGAAGGACTTGGGGGTGTTGGTGGACAAGAACCTCTGGACTGGCTGGCCATGTGTGCTGGCAGCCCAGAAAGCTAACCACATCCTGGGCTGCATCAAAAGAAGGATGGCCAGCAGGTTGAGGGTGGTGATTCTGCCCCCCTGTTCTGGTGAGAGACAAACTGGAGGAGGCTTGAGTACCTGTGCTATGAGGACAGGCTGAGAGAGTTGGGGTTGTTCAGCCCCAAGAAGAGAAGGCTCTGGGGAGATCTTATAGGCCCTTCCAGTACCTAAAGGAGGCTTACAGAAGAGATGAGGAGGAACTCTTTGTCAGTGAGCAAAGTGATAGGACGAGAGGGAATGGCCTTAAACTGAAAGAAGGGAGATTTAGATTAGATATTAGAAAGAAATTCTTTAATGTGAGGGTGGTGAGACACAGGAACAGGATATCCAGGTAAGTTATGGATGCCCCAACCCTGGAGGTGTTCAAGGCCAGGCTGGATGGGGTTTGGAGCAACCTGCTCCAGTGAGAGATGTCTCTGCCCGTGGCACGGGAGTTGGAACTTTATGATCTTTAAGGTCCCTTCCAATCCAAACCATTCTGTGATTCCTGTGGAGGTGAAGCAGCATTGGGTCATATTTTATTCAGACAAAATGTTTATATTGTGCCAACAAAATGCGGATGGACAAGCAGGTTTTTTTCAGTCTGACTTCCCCAAAATTGAGACTGCCCGGTGACTGCCTCCCTAGGTCCTGGCCTAGGTTGAATAGTGATAGAAAGGACAGCTTGCCACAGAATAGAGGCTACATTTTTCAGAGGTGTTTTTTGCCTAATACTTATGCTACAGTTAATCCAGCTGCTAGAACTTAATGTGCCTTTCAGAAAAAGACATGACTGTAGACTTCGCTCAGAACCAGACCCAGGGCAGGAGGTGGGGGAAAATGCTAGATGCTAAACAATAGATAAAGAAGCAAGAAATCACATGCTGTTAATGGCTGCACTTAGAGGAAAAGTGGGTATATGCATGTGCTGGGTAAAGGAAAACCAGCATATTACATAGTCAGCCAACTGCTAGTACGTTTTATCCTTTACACACAAGTGGCCAAAAAGTGTATGAATGAAAGGTGATTTAGAACCATATAAAGGGTTATGGAATAAAGGGTTGCTGAGACAGCCAGCTTGGAACTTTTCCATGTGATAGACCCATAGCCAGTTCTGAAGCCATCACCAGAAATAGCTAAAAGCCAAAATCCAGAGTACCCCATTTCATTACTGGAAGAATATCTTCTGTAGCTTGGTATTTTTTTTTTCTCTAAAAGTTTAGAGGAAGAAAAGAGGTTGGTCACTTCATTTGGCAAATCGATGCCACATTAAAAAAGAGCCTGAAGAAAAGATATTTGTTTAAAAAATATGCATTATCTGTGAATTAAAAACAAGGGACTGCTCAGCATCTCTGGGAAATCTTTGAGCAGTCATTGGACACAGCGTGGAACATCCAGATGAAAGGGCATGGTTGTTTTAATGTAGTGAATTTGTGGCAGATTGGGAGTGGAGTCCTACAGATAATACTCACAGTTCTTTCTTCAGACTAGAAGCCGCTGCAATGTTTGAAAAATGAAGTGCATGTTTTATTTCATGTTTAGCACTCTCAACTTAGTAAATTAAAAAGGTAGTTTGGAAAGGGGTGTTTAGGTACCTTAACAGCAGTGCTCTACTGCTGTGTGGGAAACCCAGTCATTGCTGCATCAGCCAGTAGGCCCCATGACTGTTGTGACAGCAGCATATTTAGCCCCAGGGAGAGGGACTGCCTCGTATCATTCAACAGCCTCTACTCTGGCTTATTAGAATATGTGTTGACAGTCCCTCTAAGACAGAAGAATGACTGTAACTTGGAACACTGAATGTAGGAGTGTTGGACTAGGTTAAAGAAATGTGGTGGTGCTGGAGACAAGAGAATCAAGAAACATGATGACAAGACCCTTCCAGAAAGGCAGGTTAATTTTATTGCCTCTCTGTCTCTGCAAAGCCTGGAAATTTAAACAGAACCAGTATAAAATTAATAATTTTGTGACTTTATGACTCACTAAAGCGGATTCTAATATTGGCTTTGAATAGTAATTTTTTTCCTCTGTTTCATCAATTTATTTTTCCACACTATGTGGTATAAACAAATATAGTAGGAATATCACTATCATGGCCTTTTCTTTTGCCATTGTTTTTCCCTTATTTAATTTTCACTAAAAGCTTTAAAAAGCAAAAATGAAACATCCATGAACAATGAAAGGAAAAAAAAAGTAGTATTATGTTATTTCATGGAACCTAACAAAATGCAGGCTTATCATGTCCATTTACTTATGCCTTGCACTCACTGATCTATCTGGAAGCAGATTTAGATTGGAAAGAAGGCAAAGTTTTTGTTACTGAATAAGTTACATTATTTAAGAAACCAGTTAAATGCAAAATGCCACAAATATGAAGTAACTCAGCAATTAAACATGTAAAAAATAGAAGAAAGGAATTCAAAGCCTTAGTCTGTTTTACTGCTAATGGGATTAACAGCAAGGGAAAACTACCCATGCAGAGGCTAAGATAAACATCAGAACAATGTTTCAGCTACGGGTCACATAATTAGTGCATTGAAGCTGCTTTAATTTCATAAAATTGTGGGAGCTTTATATTCTTTAAATATACTTATCAGACTCCTTCCCCAGCTTTTTTAATAGTCAGCAGCTAGCAGATACTTTCATTTTAAAACTTGAGAAATGTAGAAAAAAATGGCAGACTATTTGGGGTAGTGAATACTTTTTGGGAGCAAGCAGCCAGTACTGCTGTTGTTTTTCTGTGTGACATACTTAGTTTCTTTCAGTTAAAGGTAGAATTCTCTCTCCTGCCTCAGCTTCAAAGTTGCAAAATGAAAATCCCGTCCACGTCCTTTTTGCTTTGCTGTGACTGATAGAATAACCTGCCTGGACAGAGCTCTGGCAGCTGAACACTGCACTGAGGCCACGAGGGAGAAAGGGGATGAGTTTTAAAGATGTGTTCTTTGAGGCTGATGGGCTGACTGCAGGTGTAGAAACTCTGCATTTTTGATGCTGAGTTGCTGCCATGGCTCAGCTGTCTAACCTGGCTATTGCTGCTTCTTGTTTGCTATGCTAAATAGCTGTTGTCAGAAGTGGGCAGCCAGGTCTGCGACAAATTTGCAGAGATCAGGGTGAAAGTGAATGAAGACTGAAGAGATCATAAGTGATGTAGTCCAAGAAAGAAGAAAAGGACCATGGTCAGAGGCCAATGTTCTTGATTTTGCATAAGTTACATGCAACAGCTACAGGAGGACAAGGCAGAAGTTCAGGCTGAAGGAAATATCACCACCAGGGAGAATTTGGGACAGGGAAGAAGCAAAACTGGAGCAAGGTAAAAGGAAGGCAGCCAAAGACAATAGTGCGAGGGATTAAAATTAGGAATTAAGGCCAGGAACGAGACTCTGGTCAGCCTGCCGGCTCTCAAAGCATCTCTGCTATGAAAAGTACCTGGTGTCATGTAGGTCATAGAACTCGGGGAAAGTCCTACTCCTGGTGTCTCTGATAGGCTATGAGCTGTCTGGACAATGATTTGCCCACTGTGAGGTGGTGACTCATGGCAGCGAATCAAAGGGTTTTAATTAATTTTATTTTGTAAAATGTTTTGGAATGTTGCCACAATAAAAGAATGGCACTTGGAAGTAGGAAGTTGCCCCTTTTTTTCCTTTCTCCTTGTGAAATGGGTTGGAGTTACAGGTTACACTTCCTTACTGTGTGACAGAAGTCAGCGTCTGCCAAATCAAGTAACTTGTTGCAACTGTTTCCTGTAGCACAAAAGTGGTAGACAGAGAGCAAAATAACCTAGGTTTGGTAATTTCAACATAAAACATAGCTTTCAAGTGTCTTCGGTGTGTATATTGAAACACGCTATTTAAATGTTTGCAACTGTTGCCCCAAACCAGTTTGAGGGTTACAAGGAACAAGATGCCTCATTTGTCATTTCTGCTGGCATTTGCCAGTGTTTTATATTTTGCAACTGAAGTGCTGGCATACCATGGGGAGACAGATTATGGAGAAGTATTTTGGCTAAGAAAAAGAGATGCCTGAGAGGATAGGGAGAGAAAGAAGAGCTCCTTTTCTTCCTGAGCACTTGAATGAACATAGCTGTATTTCCCTGTGTTTTTCTAGGAACTGTGATTGCTGGGAAACATGGGATTAGGAGAAAAAAGGTGAAGGGATGGAAAAATACAAACAATGTTTTCTTTCACCTTGCTTTTAATTGTGAAGACCATCCAATCTTTGGCTAATTACAGAAACTTTGAAAGAAAAGATCTTTTTCTAGTTATCACAACTGCAAGAACAGGCATGCCTTTATATTCAGATATCCTAGTGTTGTGATGAAGTTCTGTTCTGGCTTCCTTCATTTTCTCAGTGTAGTCCAACACAAGCACAATGCCATGTGTGTGACTTCTACAGAGGTCTTAGCTAGAAGCTGTTGGAAAGTGTAGCATGGTGGTTGGCCTTCACAGGAGCCAACATTTCTTGCTTCATTCTTCTATCTTTACTACTTCTCCCATAACAGTGTGGGTGGTTATCCCAGCTACTGTGGAACTGTTCTGATGGCACAGATGCTCCTGAACCCTGCATGCATTGGCTATAGCCTTTGGTGTTACTCATGGCTTTGCCATTATTCATAAGGATTCATACCCCAAATAATTAAACCCATTTTATTAAAAGAATATGCTATAAAGTACATGCTATAATGTACAATGTAGTGAAAAATATTACTCAGATCAGTGAGAAAACTGTGATCAGAAATATAATTTACTAAACTTGGTTTGTATCCCATTACATCTCATCCCATCTTTCCCATTTTTATTCCATTTGGAATGGGATTACCTGTACAGAGTCTTCACTTCTTGCCCTACTTGGTATTTTTATAATTATTTGATTTATATACTAGATTATATACTATAATAAATAAAGAATTTTTCTAGGTTGAGGACTTCTTCAGGCTTGCTGCAGATGAGAAAACTATGACAAAGTCTCCCTTTTTCTGAGAGAGTTTAACACAAGCTTGAGAAAATCTTATTACTGGCTGGATACTTAGTTTGCCTGGGCATTCTTGAAGAAACAGACAGTGCAAGGGAGGGGGTTCAACTTCCTATTTGACACTCAGTCCATTAGAAACAGTTTGGAACATCAGAGGTATTTCTGTGGGACATTAAGAAAGATGAGAATTACAAAGCTATCCATTATAAATATCCTTAAAAGCTTCCCTGCTTCAGTGCAGTTACAAAACAAATACCTTTTGTTGTTCTTTTTATATGCCCCACTATATTTCCAGTACTTTTGTAATGCCATAGCTATTTCCTACCATGCTGTAGTACTCCTGATGGTTCTGACCTGTGATGGCTTCTCTGCTTCCAGATAGAGAAGAAAGATTGATTCCATAGTGACCATAAAACATGGGCCCAGGTCAGGCCTTTCTTTCATCTGTAGGCAGAGTTAAGTCTTCAGAATCCATTTTATTTCCAAAGCTTTATGAGTTGTTCATAAGCTTAACCCAAGCAAGAAGAAGATGAGATATTTGTGTTAGAAGGGAGTTTGTCTGATTGAGAATGGGATGAAAGGATGCTAATCATGTTTATGGCAGGTGTTGGCATTGTCAGTGCAGGCTTTTGCAATGGAAGGTCTGGGAACTAGCACCAGAAGGCCACAGGTAGGAATGCTGTAGCTGGAATACCGGTCTGCAGCTGCCATTCTCTGATAGGCACGTATGGTTCACAGAATCACAGAATAATATGGGGCTGGAAGGGTCCTCTGGAGGTCATCTAGTCCAACCCCCCTGCCAGAGCAGGTCCACCTAGAGCAGTTTGCACAGGAATGTGTCCAGGTGGGTTTTGAATGTCCTAGAGATGGAGACTCCAGCACCTGTTCTTACCTGCTAGTTGTCAGCTTTAATTGCAGTAAAAATTAATGAAATGTAAATGAATCAATCAGGGAGACAGTCTGGCTAGACTTGTAGTGGACATCAACACAGTTTTTTATGCTCTCAAAATAAAAACTTAACAGTTAGTCATGTAAACCAGGTGCCTGAAGTCTAGTGGGAATGCAGTGATACATATAACTGCAGAAACAAGCAAAATAGCTTGCTGGTGCCTGGAAAACCTGCACCTGTTCTGAGTTCTGCTTCAGTAATTCTATAATCCATGTTTTGAATTCCAAGAGTATGAATGAAAATGTGCCCAAGTACGAGCCTATGCTATCTGCTTTATTAATTAGTATGGAAGTAAAATGGGATAAGAATTCAAATGGAAAATCTAAAAAGTGCAAAGTGAAATTTGGCTATGCTGTTTCTTGAGTTCCTTTATCTACCTGTATTCCCATATAGAGGCAAAGGTTCAGTAAATCTCACATCTAAAAATAGCAATTATTTGCTAATTATTTGCCATTTGCCTGAAATAAGTGTGCTTTTGCCTATACAGCAATGAGCTTAACTGGGCTTGTCTTTTCCTTCATGACTAAGCAGATGCACGTACTTCTGCTGTTGGATAGTTCCACCAAACTCACTGGCTGATTGTATGCAGAAGTATTTTGAGAAATGGTTTTAAGTTGTTTGAAATAACCCCTTATGTTGGCCTGTAGGTCATCTATATAAGTAGAACAGTGAGAAACTGAAAAATTATTCATTCTGCAGAATCTTTTTTGGTTTGGGAAGGGGAAACCAAGTAATAAAAACCCGAAGTCCTGAAATTGATCATGGACTTGGAAGTTCAACATCCTTGGCTTAATTAGAACAAAACCATAAGAATCTGAAGTTTCTGAGTCTGAGAACTCATGAGATTCTGAGAAGACCTAGGAACCATAAATTTCAGGAACCCCTTTTCTACCTAAACACTTCTATTAAGATCAATGAAGTGTAAAACTGAGGTGCAAGTGAATAAAATAAATGTTCACTGCTTACTTTCCTTTTCTGTTGCATTGTTTTCTAGCGTATTGTAAACTGTTTAAGTTGCAAATCTTTACAGGGTGTGGGAGGGTATCTAATTATTCCCTTGCTTCTTTTGAGGTTTAGTAACATCTATCTAGAGGATAATCTTAAATATCTGTTGGAGGAGACTATGCTGGATAAATGGATTGTCAGTGTTGTGTGGTTTCCCTGTAAATCAAGATATTCTGTTGACCCTGGATATATGTGACTCATTATACTCTAACATTTGTGCTAATACTGAAGAATTTCTTATTTTAGACTACCCAAGATGTGAACAGTTATCGTGTGCAAATGGAGCATGTTTTAATGCAAGCCAGCGGTGTGATGGCAAAGTTGATTGCAGAGATTCTTCCGATGAAGCTAATTGCAGTAAGTACCACATGCAGAGTGATCCCAAACACATATGCTTTATAGACCGTCTTTTCAAGCTAAAGACTGTAGTTTTGTGACAGATTTTCTTTATGTCTTTCTGTGCTACAATGTCTTTCAGCACATGGATGTACCAGTACGCAGTTTCAGTGTGCTAATGGAGAATGCATCCCACGAGCCTTTATCTGTGACCATGATGATGACTGTGGAGATAAGAGCGATGAAAACTCTTGCAGTATGATGTTTTTGTTTTGTTTAGTTTTTTTGTTTGTTTGTTTGTTGTTTGGTTTTGGTTTTTTTTGTCCACTTTAACTGTTTTACTAATAACTGGTTCAAGCAGATAGCAGTAAGTAGATTGTTTTGCCTATATAGCCATCAAAAGCTGCCACTGTTCTACAAGGACTTTTCTCTGTATGGAAGGATGAAATTTGCAGTGCTGCTTTGATAGACTTTTTTTCAGGTTGTCTTTGCTGTTAAGTTCCTGGGTGTGAGGTTACTATTTGAATTTCCTGGATTCAGTGACAGTTTGCCTCTTAATATATGCAGTTTAACTTCATGTTGTTGTCATTTTCTTGACTTCAGCCTGATCCAAAGGTAGTTTCTTCATTCTGAAATCTCAGTTAGAAACAGCATGCCATTATTTTTTGTCCAAAATTGTTTGGCTCTTTTTTGCATTTTTACTTTTGGATAGATGGAATGGATCTTCTAGAATTATTTCTGGTTACTATAATGTTCAGCTTTACAGATAAATGAAGAGATAGTTTGTTGTCCTTCAGATGTTCGTGTAAGGTCTTCAACTGACTGTTCCATTTCTGAACACTTCTTGCTTACTCTTTTCTTCATGATCAGGGAGTATTGCATCTCTAGCTAGAATCGTGGCTGTAGAGTTATCCCTTGTATGAGGTATTAGTTAAAAAAGTTCCCCACTGGTTATAGGATCAAAGTTAGTTTTATATTCTGCATTGCAGGAAGGCCACATGTTGCCATTTAGTTGCTCTGTCCTAGCAAGGATCTCACACCAGTATTATTCTACCTGCCCAGTGTTTCTCTTTTATGTCTTCAGCAATGCCTGTCCTTTGGAGGACCCAGAGATGTTTCTGAACTCCTAGCAGGGAATGCTTCCCAACCATGGAGACTTTATAAAAAATGTTCATTGTTTTTTTGATTCTGTTTCTCTGAGTGAAAGGCATACAAATATTTTTACGTCCTGATGTATTATCTTCTTGTTATGTCCTCCTTCAGGAACCTTGTTAATAAGGTTCTCTGCATCTAGCTGAACAATTAATTGAGAAATTTAGCCTTCCCTCTAACTCCTTTAAAGAATGAGTATGCCAAAATGAAGTCTGTACATGAAACCAGAGTAAGCCAGCAATGTTTACAATATGTACAAAGTATGGAACTTGTTCAGTTTTTCAGGACTTATTATAAATGTCTATTCATTTATGAGACAATGTTACTACTTTCAACTTTTTAGTCACTTTGATTTTTCTTGTCTTTCTTTCTTCAGCTTATGCAACTTGCAGAGGCAACTTTTTCACTTGCCCAAGTGGCCGTTGCATTCATCAAAGCTGGATATGTGATGGAGATGATGATTGTGAAGATAATGAAGACGAAAGAGGATGTGGTATATACTAATGCTAACTTGTAATGATGACATTTTTGGAGGAGGACCTCACTAAGCTACTTCTGTGAAATTTTGACCAATCAAGATGTTCTGAATCCATTCTAATTCTGTGAAAACCTTAGAATTTCATCTTCACCTTACTATTTTTTTTTAACTTACACAATACTTTTATTGGGGTGTGTTATTGCAGTTATTGCAGTGATACTGAGTATGATGCAAACTAAGTTTACCATATAGCAAAATCTTTTTTTTTTTTCCCCTTTTGCTTGTTCTCTTACATCTTTTGTGTTTTTTTTTTCTCCTGCGGGTTTTTGAGATTGTCTATTAAATGACACGAGGCTCCTAATAACCAAAAGCAATTGGTTGAAAATGAAAACGACTCAGTTCCTTCCAAGATTTGTTATGTGAGAAACAGAAAGTTGAATGAATGAAAGCATGGGCTTTTCTGTGATGACCATTATTCTCTTTATGCAGACAGCCTTTGCTTGTTTTGAAACTACAAGACTAATTCCATTTCTGGTGCACTAGTTAGTCTAAATCTAAATGGTTTTACTATTTCTAGCAACACAGAAAACTAAAAGTATTTATGTTTCTACACAAGTATTGTTTGCATTTTACAGTGAAGGTAAAACATGACAAGGAAGTATAGATGTTGTTTCTTTTATAGTCTTTCCCAGCTGTGTGCAAGAACCAGAAAGTACTATTTGAAATGTAGTTCTCGGTTGTTCTTGTTTCTCTTATCCATAGAAAGTGGTCGCCATGAATGCTATCCGGGAGAGTGGGCCTGCCCTGGGTCAGGGCACTGCATTCCCATTGGGAAAGTGTGTGACGGGGCTGCAGACTGCCCTGCTGGAGAAGATGAAACTAACATCACTGCAGGCAGACATTGCAGTACGTATTGGAATCAAAAGCATACACTGAATAGCAAAAATATCAGCATTGATGACATTTTACATTCACCCTCTGTCTTCTAAACAACACTGAAATTTTGAAAGCGCACCATTTTTGTCGATGAGGGTTTCACTAGATGGTCTGAAACAGACATATCTGCTGTCAACAGACCATTCCTTTGGTAAACCTGTACACGAAATTTCACAAATATGGATTTTAATGCACTGTCCATATTATCAAACATGTTCAGGAAGGCAGGTAAAGGTGTGGTATATGACTTTTTTAAAAAATATCTGTGTTTTCCCCTTTTTATAAGAAAGAAGAAATGTTGTATACTGATCAGAACACAGGACTGATTTAGTGTATCCTGAGCCTTGGCTAAATCGCTTAGATTAGTTTTCAAAAATATCTTTTCACTTGGGATGTCTGGTTCTCCAGCTAGTGGTATACTGGATTTTCTTTGTTGGAGGCAATGAACACGCATAGTTCCTGTTAATTTCACTCTTATGAACATTGATTTCATCTAAGCATCAGAATCAAAGTATTTTACATTTTTAATTTCTAGGAAGAGTAAATTCCTATTAATAAAATCATGCCTTTTGGAATAGGAGGGACAGAAAAAATATTAGGAATTTAAGCCGTATTGTAAAAAAGCATCTCTTGCTTTGCTGAGTAATTTAGGAGGAACATGAGGTGTGGACTGCAAAGCAAGGACTTTAAAGGAGGAAGTTGCGGAAAAGGAAGATAAGGAAGGAGGTGGAAGTCAGTAAAACCTCTAAAATCCAGTTTGATCACCTCTCACTGGATTGTTTGTTAGGTAGTAGTACACGGAAGGAAATATTGGAGTAATATACATATTCTTCTTAATATAATACAGTACTTTTTTTTTTCTTTCTGCATAAAAGAGTGAATTCTGAGGTTATGTGCTGATAGAGCTTGAGGATGTGTTGTTCACGAGTAGGTCTTGTGGAACCAGACAAAGGCATGGTGTGTTGCAGATGGCTTCCTCTCTGCAGCTTTTACATGGTACTTACCTGTGGTGGTTCGTAGAAGATTGATGCTTATCCTTTAACTCTGTTCTGAAAACCTATTATAAACAGTAGCTTATCTTCCAGCTTCCATTTCCTTGAATGCATGTAGGTGATTTTTTGGAACTTTAGATGCAATTTCTTGTGCAGAACTGTTTTAAGAAGCAGTTATTGAAATTGTGGACTCATCACAGACAAGATTATAGCTTTTTAGCTTTGTAAGGCAAAAAGCTGTTCTACTGGCAATATATGTAATTGTATTTCTGAACTATTTTATTCCCCTTCTTAGACATATCACAATGCGCTGCTCTGAGTTGCCAGTATCGCTGTCATTCTTCTCCATCAGGAGGGATGTGTTATTGCCCTGCAGGATATACAATAAGTAGCAATGACAGTCGTACTTGTATTGGTAAGTGAAGTACGGGGGTTGCAGATACCTAGTACCTTCTCACAGCTCATTAGGAAAGTTTGGATTCCAGGAAGGTGAGTATATTCCAAATGGGTGGATGTACTGGCAAACCGAAAATCTGGAACCAGCAAAAGAATAGAAATCTTAAGTAGTACAATGGCAGCATGAGATCATAAATATTTCTTTCAATAAGACTGCTCATGACATAGTGAGAGCATGATTATGTTTAAAAAGATTTACACTTGGATGGCTGTTTTATTATCAACATTTTTTACAGGTGTTTTAGTGGTTAGATGGAGAGAGTTTTCTTCTACTCCAGAGGTCTGTGGTGGTGTATGCCTGGAAAAAACAGTTAATGATATTGAAGTGTTTGGTACTTTTTGAAAGTGGCTGTATATGAAGACAGTAAAATGCTGTACTTGAAGATGAAAAGGGTGCTTTGTATTTGTACTATGAGATGATTCTATCTCCTATGATATTTCAGTATATACATTATTTATATGAAAACAAAGAGTATTTGCAAGAATGTGAAAGAAGAGTTGCATTTCTATTCTGTAGCTGCTGTAACCTGCTAGCACAAACCCCTTGTAGTACAAATGATTTATCTCAGTAACTGGAAATAGAAATTCAGAATCATGAAGTTTAGATTAATTTTAATTATGAATCTTTCTAATAAAAGAAACTAAGTAAATATCTGTTATTGGTTTTCAACCCAAGCTATGGCATTTGTGCTATTAAAAGTACGCCAGGTGTTCAGTCTCTAACGATATATCTGTATTTTTGAGAATACTGGGTAGCCTAGGGCAGTATGAGCTGCAATGGCAGCATGGTTCCTCTTAACAGAGAGGAGGAATCAATGCACTGACTCTAGGCACAAGATTTACTCCATTCTTTCACTGTTATGTGGGAAATACACGAAGGACACATTTACAAGCATGGTGCAGTCCCAGCGAGTCTTCTGTTCTTTGACAGTCCTGTAAACCTAGCTATCTGATTCTGGCTTGTAAGTCTGAGGCAATGTGTTTCGGATTGTCAAAATCTAGTCATATGTTTATAGTAGGACTAAGACTTGTCATGGGGGAATGGCTCACATTCAGTACTGTATTATTTCAGAACTTAGTTTAAATCAATGTTATTGGTTTAAGGCCAGAAGAATGAAACTATAGTGTTAGCAAAGTGTACCTGTTGCAGGAACAATTCTACATAGTCATATTCTGTATAGTGGAAAGTGAACATTGACAATCCTTCCAAAGATTTTTCCTATTCTTATGACGTGTGGATTTTTTTGGGAGGGCGGGGAGGGAGAGGGGCAGTGGCACGGATAGGTCCCTGGTCAGCAAACGTCAGTTGTTTTTGTAATCCAGAAATAGAAAATTGAAACTTTTGTGGAAAAACATGTAAAACCTTTTTTGCTGTGCCACAGTTTTGCAAACAGATACAAAGCAGGTAGAGAGAATGACAGACTTGCAGCTTCTCACATATAGTTGCATCCATTTTATGTACAGCATCTTTTATACATGCGCCTTATTCACTTGGCAGATTTTGATGACTGCAAAATGTGGGGTGTCTGTGACCAGCTGTGTGAAGATCGTGTGGGACATCACCAGTGCCACTGTGTGGAAGGTTATGTCCTGGAGCATCATCGGCATTGCCGGGCCAACACTTCAGGTTAGTGTCCAGCTGTGCAAGTCTCTTGCTGTCTTTGGACTAATATAGCGAGCTAGATAAAATGGGACAGTTTGCATGGTTATGCCATACAGCTGTGTTTGATTTTAACTTAACTCAGGCCTAAGGGACTTAAGGTCAGGACAGCATCCAGAACATCAGCAAATAGCGAGAGACTGCATCTGAGGCTGATGAAGCTGACTGCCTCTTCAGGGCTGCTTCTCCTTAAAACAATGTCTTCTGAGTTCTAGCACTTTCTCAGCTTTCCCAACTTCCACAGATCTGGGAGGTCGTTGTGGAAGTTGGTGGGAAAGCTAGCTTTTTCTAGAAGGACTGTGCCGTGCAAGAAGATGATTTTGCTGAATGGTGAGCTTAAACAGTTGCCTGGGAGAGAAGCCATGCTTCTGGCTTCTAGTGTCCCAGAGTGTGAACTCTGCAAGAATGCGTGCCTCACACAGAGTGTGGTTCCCCAGTAGGCAGCTGCTCCTGGTTGTTCACGTCCTGCTCTATTCTGAAAGCAGGCCCTGGGAAAACCTTCTTTGTGGAGATGTAATGGCCTAACAGGCTTTTGTGTGAGGCAGGTGCTCCTGCCTGCAGAAACTCAGTGGGAATGGGAGTCCCTGCTTGGCATAGCTGATTATCCGCCTTGCTTCTTAGAAAAGCATGAACTGCCCGGTTCCCTCCCCCGCCTTACTTATTTCTTCAGCTACATCTGCGGAGCAGTCATCATCTCTCGATTTTCTAAGTATGTTCTTTAAAAATAGGGATTTTTTTGAGCTAATGAAATATACTTGACTGTATTAAGGCATGCATGTGCCAGCACTGGGAAAGATTGTTCTGCTTCCAGAAAAAATCTGTATCTTTCACAAGAAGATTTTCATCCAAATTCACGTGAATTTTGGGCCTGTGAGTTGTTTGTAAAGGGTTGATACTCTATCTATTAATGGGGAAATTTCATACCTGCTCTAAATCAGTTTCCCTGGATTAATTTTTGCTTTAATTCAGGGAGGGGTTTATGTGTAGGGTGAATAGGTTTTGGACTTAAATATATTCTTGACAGACTTATACCAAGCCTTTCAACAGGCATCTACTTTGAAACTGAGTTTTATGTCAAAGACTTGCTGCAATCTCTCTTCTGTTGTAAGATACAGCAAAGATTTTCTGATGACATGAGAGAATGAAGAAGGTGATAGGATAGAGCAGTACATAAAAATAGAAGAACTGTGGCCTGCCTTCTAGAATTGAGGAGTATCTGGATCTCATGTACCAGAAAAATCTTAAGAAAGTTCATACTTTGATTAAGGGAGTGAAAGCAAGGAGATAGAAGAGTAGAAATAGTCTTTTGGAGTTTAGATGCGCAGGGTTTTTGCAAAAGTTTTACCTGGTAGGGCTTTAAATACATATTCCTGCCTAGTTTGCTCCAAGTCTAGAAACCAAAGGCAAATCAAAGCAAGTTAGTACTTACATAGAAACATTTCACAGAATCACAGATTTATACAGATTGTAGGCTGAGCCTCTATTTAAACCTTGATGTCCAGTGTATATGAACTCGTATGGATATATTTTAGTTCCTCTTTGCAAAATAGCTTGCCTGCAGAGTAGTCATATATTTGTCACCCCTTTTTTCAGCTGGTGTTCCATCAATTATTTTTTCCAATGGTCGTGATTTACTGATTGGAGATCTTCACGGAAGAAGTTTTCGTACTTTGGTGCAATCACAGAATCGTGGGGTTGCAGTTGGAGTGGACTTTCACTTTTACCTGCGCAGAATCTTTTGGACTGATACAGTGCAAGATAAGGTGGGTAGAAATTTCAAGAAGAACATATTTTTTGTGTATGTAGAAGTAGAGAACTGCATGAGGGAGAATGTGTTGATAGGCCTTCATTTTTGAGAGCAGAAGCTGGCTGTATTTTTGTCTTCTAACAAAAAAGCTCCTTGAAATGTTTTATGTTAATGACTGCGTTTTTCAAGCTATACTATTACATGTGACATATTAAACAAAGAATCCTATTATATGGGAATGTCTTGAGCAAGTTTTAATTTTACTCGAGATGGAGTCCAAAAAACTAATTAAGAGAAATAGTAGACATTCTTTCAAAACTGAACAAATTTTTCTTGGTAATTTTTTGAAACATGATCACTTAAAATGTAAAAGCTGTGTGGCTTCCAAGATGATAAAAATCAGATTTCTTCATATACTTCAAATGGCACTGTAATTGAGCTTGGATAACAAATATTGACAGTATTTTGCGTAATGAGCCAGTATTTTGTTACCTTTTTTTTTTTTTTTTTT
>VZRU01010888.1:0-12637 GCA_013398155.1 Pedionomus torquatus | reverse complement strand
TGGGAGGGGAGCAGTTTGCCCCCCCCAACAAGTGTGAAGGACACAGAAAAAGATGTAGCTTTGAGTCCCACAAAGTGTTTCCACTTGCTCAGTGGGTTACAGATCTCCAGCAAGACTAAGGACACTCTTTGCATCTGCTGCTGAAACTTCAGAAAGTGCGACACCCCCTTCTGCAACACCCTTCAGAGAGTGCAACACCTTCTCCTACACCTCGGAGCCACAGAACGGCCCGATCTGCTGATGATCCTGTTCAACCCTGCCATAAGCAAAGCAGCAGGAGGGGTAAAAATAAGCATTACAGCACACACGACCCATTAGTAAAAGTTTCTGTTCCTTGTGCACATGGTCACAGCGCAGGAATGATCACAGGGGACGTAGAAATAACTTCTTTTAACCAGGTACATACAGATTTTTTTTCACTTATAGCAATTGCTTCTTATTCCCATGGGCTGGTCCTACTCGAATTACACTGCTCACAGGGAAGCCGTTCTGGAAAAGACCTAGTAAGATATTCTGGCATGAAGGGACTCAAGGATTGGTGTAAGTACATATTCTTCCACTTTTTTCCTCCAAATTTCCCCACAGTCAATCCACAGCCAGCAGCACAGGTCACCCTGCAGTCCCGGAGGCGCTACATGCACATGAGCGTGTAACGAAGGAGAGAAAAATTGATTGAAGACTGATGCACCCAGCTTTATTTCTTGAGACAGCGCTTCGTTACCCCCGGCACCAACACCCATCCCGTTCCCACCCGCTGTTCCACACCTCTAACCATCAGATCCACTCAGATTACAAAGGCAGCAACCTTTATTTTTCCGAGATGTGTGTATGCTCACACTTTAAAATAAATGTTATAAAAAATTTTATGTTTTGGGGGTGAGAGTTACAGATGTAAGTTCCTGATTAACAGAAGAAAAAACAAAAAGAAAAAAAAAAAAGAGGGCAACTTACACACCACAAGCCAAGACGATGTTCAATTCCCCAAGCAGAAAATACTCTTTTCCCCCCACCCTTTGGCCTCTAACCTTTAACACCTTGCAATAACCGTGGTCTCCTGGGCCCCTTAACACCACAGCCTGGAATCCAGGCACCGGCCTGATTGTGCAAGCCAGAGGGGAACTCCTGAAAAATGCTCCCTGGAACAAGGTGCAGCTCACATACACGGGGGTGGCTCATCCAGTCTCATCCAACCCTCAATTAGGTGACACTGCTTTGCACACCAATGCGGCCTCCTCGCAACAACAGGGCTCTTCTCGTTGTCATCCTTTGGGGAAGGGAACGGAAACATGGAAATCAGGCCCTGCGTAACCTCTCTGGGTGGTTTCACGAGATGGGGGGGGAGCAGTTCCTACAGCCCCATTTCCCAAGCACGGACTGTTCAATCCACACCAGCCACAGGCTTGGCAGACTGTGCCACTAACTGAAACCCACCTAAAAGGGGGAAATTATGCAGGAGCCATGTTCTACCAGATAAAAATTACACCAGAAATGAGGCAGTCGTTGAGGGAAATGTGGGAATTCAACGAGGGAAAGCAAACCCTCCTCTCAACAGCAGCAAGCCATTGTACTATCTCAGCTGCCCATGAAATCACAGTTCGGGCCACAAGCTGCTGACCACCTTTGAGGTTCCCCCATACAGAACAGGTACTCATAGCCAACACTTCAAACCTTGCAGCACCGGGCTTGACTCGCCTTAAGTGCTACGGGGAAAGCGGTGTTTCACTTCTGGAGAGGGATTTAACAGATGGAAAACGGCTCAGAGAGCGAGAGATCCAAGCCAGAAATTTAAGGCATCAACGATACATTCATCTCGACTCCTAACACGGCACATTGCTGGGAGTAAGCATAAGCTGGCACGTTTTAAGTTCACAGAGAAGGAGAAAAGCCACACAGCAGTCAGTCTCTGAAACACTAACACGGCAAAAAGCAGAGTTGGGTAGAAAAGAACATTTTATCTCCTCTGCCTCCTTACCCATCTCCTCCGAGCCAAGCATCACAACCCCCGTGCAGCTCCTGAGCATCTCCACGCCCCAGCTACGTTCCAGATAAAGCATTATCAGGGTTGCCCCAGCAGTACTACAGACCTCGGTCTTTTGGACAACAGCCCCCAATTTGCAACCGCAAACAATACAGTTACTAAACTACTATCGTGTATTTAGACTCTGCTTCGCCAAGTCCTCCGGTTATTGGCCTCATCAGGAGTGGAAGGAAGAGGAAGGTGGGAATTTATTGCAAGGTGAAATCATAAAAGAAAGAAATGGGAAAGAGGAACCCTGTCACGCTGTCACTGTGAACTGGAAATGTCAGCTGGGGGTGAGGATTACAGCTAGAGGGTTCAAATCAGTCGTTGCTCTTACAGTAAGTAGCCACAGGCAAGTTACCATACTTGTCATTTCACAGGTATCCGAGTTAAACTGGCTGAGAAAAAAACTGGCAGGTTAAGATACAGGTATGAGAATGATTTCTCTTTCTTCTACTACTTTCTGGGCAGGAAACCAAAGTGAAAAATTACTGCCAGCCTTTTAAAATAAGACTGTAAAAACTTGAAGTCTCGGAGGTCACCTTAGTGGTGCCAGTAACACCAGATCAAGGACGGTTTCAAAGTGGGGCCTAAAAACATTAGAAATAAAAGAAGGAAACATCCAACCATTTTCCCACATCCTGATGCTGGAGCTGCCTGTCCCCCATCGGGCTAGGGGAAGTAGCATTCCAGACAGGCTTCACATCCCATAATGTCCACATGCCCATCCCAAGCCATTCTGGAGAGCAGATGGTTCATGAATTCCCAAGGAAACATTCTCAGTCACTTTCAAACTTGACGGAATTGACTTGGGTCGATATAGTGCCCCCACGGTAGCTGCCTCGTTTTTTCTTTGTCTTCTCATGACGGAAAGATTTGCCTTTAGTGAATTTCAGGATATTGTTAGCCTTCTCACCCCAGTCACCAGCTGCTCCTTTCTGTGAGGGATGATGGGGGAGAAGAAAAAGAAATTCAGGTCAGCACCCAAGAGAGTAAAGGGAATGCTTTGCACTTTATCCTACCCAGCAAACACCAGTCTGTTAATACTGGAGCTGATACCACTCTCCCACACATCACCCGCCAGTGCTCACACACTTCCTAACAGCACCTCCTGGTGGAAAAATGTCCCACCAAAAAGACTGCCCAGAAGCACACCAAGGCTGCTCTGCCGAGGTGTGTCTGCAGGGGCCAAGCGCTACCACTCTGGGCACCACCTAGTCCTACCTTTGCCTCAAATGAGTTATCAGCGACACGGGCATCCAGCTCAATCTCTTCTTCCCTTACGCGGCGGAACGGAGAGGCTGGCTGTTAAAGAGTAAGAAAATGAGATACGGTAAGCACAAGACATTCTTCAGTGTCAGCCTCCTTCCCTCCTTGTCCTGCAAATACGGGGAGTCCTGTTCACGTCTCTGCCATCATAGAATTGTCTGGGTTGGAAGGGATCTTTAAGATCACCTAGTCCAACCATCAACCTAAATCTGATATAAACCATCACTAAACCATGTCACTAAGCACTACATCAACCTGCCTTTTAAATATCTCCAGGGATGGTGCCTCAACCACTTCCCTGGGCAGCCCATTCCAGGCTTAATAACTCTTTCCATCTAAAAATTTTTCCTAATCTCCAATCTGAACCTCCCCTGGCACAACTTGAGGCTGTTTCCTCTTGTCCCATCACCTGTGACTTGGGAAAAGAGATCGACCTCCCCCAGCTACACTCTCCTTTCAGGGAGTTGTAGAGAGCCAGAAGGTCTTCTCTCAGCTTCCTCTTCCCCAGGCAGAACACCCCCAGCCGCTCCTCCTAAGACTTGATCTCCAGATCCCTCACCAGCTTCGTTGCCCTTCTCTGTACCCACTCCAACACCTCAACATCGTTTTGGGGGCAAGGGGTCCAATCCTTAAGTGTTTCTCAGATTCATAATCCTTTCCCTTTTTCAGATCAGGCAGCTCAAGGATGGTCCTGGGCAACCATATCCAATCAAGCCTTGTCAGAATAATTTTATGCACGTAAGTGCACTCCCAAGGGTTCTGCAGACAAGGTTCAAGTGCTCGAAGCAGGAGCACAAATACAAATCATCCTGTAGGCCCAACTGCCCCCAAAAGTCCCAAACAAGCCCATCACTTGTTCAGGAAGCAGATCAGCCTCTCCTGCCAGTCACCACAATCCACCCTCACTCACCCGTTTCACCTTGGGAACTGTGTGTGGCGTTTTGGCTTTAATCTTTGCCTTTTTACTCTGTGGTGTCTCTGGCTCCTGAACATCCTCCCTCTTCTGTTTCTTCCTGATCGTGCCTGTTAGATGTACAGCAGTAAAACTTCAAAAGGAGTAACTGCAGTGTTAGGGAAGGTAATGACATCTCTCCCCCAGAATGCAAACCCAGTGTTGACACAGGTGTGAGAATCAGTCCCTGCATTACCTCACCCAGAAAACAGACACTAATAGCCATTCTGGGTCAGCAGGGATTTTACCATCCTATCTTAAAGGATAACGGTAATTTTGTGGAATAGGGTTCCATATTCATGGTTTGGTGCACTTGAGAAAAATCTGTTGGCTAAAATTTGACAGTTCTTGGAGTCAAACAGCATACGTTTACACATTCCAAGTCATTTTCCTCCTACTGTGTCCCCCTCCACACAGACAAGGACCTCCCACAGTCTGCTTTCCTGTCACTAACAACCTTGTGCGTGCACAGATGGCAACTGGCAACAACTGTACAGAAACATACTTCAGGTTACCACAAATCCCATTGCTGGCAGATATGAAATACAGCCGAAAAGTATCACACCGAATTAAAAACTAGCCCTTTCCTCTGAGTACTGCACCACGTAGCATAATCTAATAGCATACAGAGATCAGACTGAACATCCTTTAGGAAAGGCTTCCATTCCTGCTTGGCTCAGTGACATTGCCCGACAGACCCACTTCCCAGACCGTAGGTAATACCTCCATTGACTTTTCCAGTCTCTTCTTCAGAGCTGCTCTCGCTGCTGGTACTGCTGCCAGCAGCTGGCTTAGACTTCAGGTTGTTTGCTGCTGGAGTGGACGCTTTTGCTTTTTCTTTGGAGGCCGTGGTCTTACAACCGTTCTGTGCCCCTTTCCCTCCCTTTTTGGGCTTCTCATCCTCTTCACTGGAACTATCAGATGAGCTGCTGCTACTACTCTTAGCAGCCGCTGCTGTCTTCTTCCCCACAGCTGCTTTTGCTGCCCCTGTAGGTTTGGTGGCTGGTTTAGCTGCTGGCTTCTTTTCTTCTTCACTGCTTGAGCTATCAGAGTCAGAAGTGCCTGCTTTGGGAGCTGGGGTAGGTTTGGACCCTGGCTTACCCACTTTGACAGCTAGTTTAGCTGGAGTGCCTTTTTTCTTCTTCTCATCCTCAGAGCTGCTGGAGCTACTATCTGAATCAGAGCTGCTCTGTGCTTTCTTTGTGACAGCTTGTGGCTTCTTTGTTGCAGGGGTTGCTGCTTTAGTTGTGGGTTTCACAGGGGCCTTCTTGTCAGAGCTATCAGAATCTGGAATGGAAAAAGAAAAGAATCATCAAGACTAAGCCCCAGTCCTTCAACATGAAGCTAACACACAGATTTAATGTTGATACACAACATTAGCTGCTTGAAACACCATTGCAGAGGGCATCCCTGTCCAACTGCAACCTCAGACCCCACCTAGAAACACAGAGGTCTGAGCAAGCAGAACGTGCAGGTGGAATTTCTCTTCTCCCACCCCAATACCTGAGCTGTCTGAGGAGGAACTGGAATCTTTCTTAGCTTGTCCAGGCTTCACAGCTACTTTTGCTAGTTTGGGAGTATTCTTTATCACAGGTTGCTTAGCTGGGACCTTACTCCCTACCTTCTTCTTGTCATCCTCAGAGCTGGAATCTAAACCAAAAGAAAGAAAGAAAGAAAGAAAAAAATGTTCTTTAAGTTAAAAAGCTTCTGGGTGCAAATTACTTCAGTAATAACGTGTATATAACTCATAGGGAAGTAAAAAGCAAACCGGTTTGTGGCCTGAGGCTGAGGCACTAGATAAATGTCACTAAGCATTTGATGAACACTTGAATGGTGAGGGGACAGCATTCATCTTTCCATGTATCTTCTTTGTTGGGAGGAAGTGGAACAAGCAGTTTAAGTTCTTCACTAAAGCACGGACAAGGAAGCAGACGCTTGGAAAATAATGTAGGAAAAGAGGTACGGAATAATGGGCTGGAGAAAGTATAGGTATCACCAAGAACAAACTCAGGGAGAAGAAACATTGAGAAGCTACGTGGTAAAAATGAAAGAACAGGCAAGAAATGAGGTGATCAAACTGCTAAAGCAGGGAAAGTGAGGCAGCAGCAGCACAATATCCCATTTTAGTTTTCCATTTCTTGTATCAGATGTGTTTAGCAGCAGCCTGAGGATGGACTGGAGACTCCTGCGTATAAATATGCCTTTGCATTGGGTCACAGCAACCTGGACACTTCTAGCGTCACGTTAGAAGGCATCTTTTGATCCTGTTTCAAACTTGGAAAAGAGATCATGTTTTTTTATTCTGGAAACTTCTCCCAAACACAATGCAGTAACAGAAACCAAAAATCCAAAGACACAGATGCTCAAAAACTGTAACTATTAACATTCCCAGAGAAACCTGATACACAATGCCCCATCCTTTCCATCCAGCAACACGCAGACCTTTCTGCACTTGCCGATGGTCTCAGTGGTGTTTCATGGTCAGACTCAACTCTGTACAGCAGGGCTGCTCATTTTCCACTTCACATCTTGTTGCTATGGAGAGTGGGAAGCTTTCAAGCTCACACACTAAGGGTCTTAACAGATACACCATTAAAGACCAACCTGGCCAATTAAAACATTAACTAAAAAAAAAAAAAAAAACCCAACAAAAAACCTTTATTTCTTGAATTACCTGAGTCACTGTCAGAACTGGATTCAGCCTTCTTGTTGGTCACAGCTTTGTTTTGCGGGGCAGGGGTTGTTTTAGCTGCTACTGCTTTGCCTGCAAAAGCAAGTTCAAAATTAACTGGCCATATCCACAGCAAACCTTTGTCCCAAGATTCAACCCTTTCCAGATATGTATTGTGGTTTCAGCTGACTTTCTTACTAGCAGCTGGCATAGTGTTGTTTTGGGATGGGAATGAGATTGACAGCACCCTAACATCAAGGCCTTTTTTGATCCTCACACTACAAGAAAGCAGGGACATTTGGAGTTAGGAAGTTTATCTTCCCAAATAACCTGCTTTCCTGGAGATGGCTGAATACCCACCTGCCTATGGGAAGCAGTGAAAGAATCTTTCTCTTACTTTGCTTATTAAAGCTGTCTTTATCTCAACCCATGAGTTTTCTCACTTTTACCCTTCTGATTCTCTTCCCCATCTGACTGCGGGGGGAAGTAAACGAGCAGCTGCATGGTTCTAGCTGCTGGCTGGGGTTAAACCATTATAACATAAAAAAGCTACCTTCTCAGTGCCACCAGCCATTCAACCAGCACATCAGAAGCCAAGCTAGGACCAGGCCTGGCTTATTCTTGCTAAACTGGATGTCGATGACTTTTCAGACCAACATATGCAAAGTAATCCAACCTACACACAGTTTGGATGCACGGGCTGTATCCAAAATTGTTTGGGATGCCTTCAAATTATTGAGCAGCTTCCAGAAAAGCAAACAGCAACATAGACCAAAGTCAAATGGCTTTTTTAAGGAAACCAAGACATTGCTAAAACCGCACCATGTTCTGCAGCCTCCTCTCCTCACAACATACCTGCTCCTCCCTTTGGGGGCACCTGCTCTTCCTCATCACTGCTGTCTGAAGAGTCACTGCTCTCAGCCTTTTTTGCAGGAGCCTTGGCAATACCTTTCTTTGCCTGCACAGCTTGAGGAGGTGGTACAGCGCTGTACTGACCTGTGGAGAGAGACACAGCATTCAAATGCTTTCCTGATAATGTGCGAGGAGCACACGACGTGCTAAACTAGGATCAAAGATACTAGTTTATAATTTGAAAGGTTACACCCACCCCCCCACCACCTCCTGTTTGTACAATGAGTTTAACTCTCCACTTGGGGTTCAGCTGTTCCAACCATCTCTGCAGAAACTTTCTCTACATTTTATAAGAATGGGAGCTTGTGTTGCCAAATTTTTTCAGGAAAAAACAGATAGAGATGACAATTATTGATTGTTTTAATTTACTACCTCTTCTAATCCTCCAGTCAAAGTGAGTTTTGAAGCTTGACCCTCCATTCAGATTAGCTCCCTACTGGAATCCTAAAAGCGCTACACTCTATTGAACAGAGGCACATTTAGCCCATCAACTTCACACAAAAAAAAAATCTAAAGAAGCTTAAATTGCTGCAGCTACAGAATAACCAAACCACTGGCAAATTAATTCCCAAACCCTGGCAGGTGGGAAACCTGCAAGAAGAATGTACTTAAAGGCTACCTGAATAGAAGGCATGCAGCAAACCAGGTAGAGCCTGTCAGTCTCTCTCACTCTTGCTTGAGGGAGGAGCCGAATTTAAAGCTCAGCCCCAAAAGCACACATGAAAAGAGCTGCTGTGTTTAACGATACCACCAGCAGCACCACCTGGAACCTTGTGTGTGACAAGACGTGCCCCTGCCCTGCACAGGCTTCTCCTGGGTCAGTGGGACTCGAAGAAAACATCCTCCCAACCAGTAGCAGCGTCATTTAGTGCTTACCAGACTTGGGCTTTTGCTTTGCAGGTGGCTTTTCATCGTCCGAGCTGTCAGATGAGTCCTCACTACTAGAACTTTCCTTGGCACGTTTGTTTTTCCCTGGACATACCTGAGTGGCTACAGGTTTTGGCAGAGGTGATTTCTTGGGAACAACCTTATCACAAGAAGGGAAGAAACACACATTAAAAAAGAAGTTACAAAAATCTTGTGGGGACAGCTGGATGTGGATCTTTTTTAATTTTATGACTCACTTAAGGGAGCTAATTTTGAAGACAAAGGGAGAAAGATTAACAAAGATTCTCAAATGCAAATTTTAGGAAACACACGAGCATCACAATCTTTCTGGCCACTGCACTGTTGTTTTCTGCTGAATGAATCCCTAATGAGGAGTTTCTCTGACTGAGGGGCACAGAACTGACTAGAATGGTAGCAACTACCACTTAATTAAACATGACTAGGATTATTTTTGTGTGGCAGAAAACATTTCTAAGCACTCCCTAGTGGAACACTTCAAGTAACAGACAGCTAAGCATAAAAAAGTCATACAGAAGTGAACACGCAGTGGAGAGTATGATATGTTTATGACACAATGAGATGCTTTCCTGTAAAAGGAAGGAGCAGAGGAAGTAGTAAGGAGGTATTAGGGAAGAAAGCGAGTGCATGGAGAGGTGCTAGAACACATAATCGCACTGTATAAAGGAGAATGAGGTATAAGAGCCACAAATGCTGTGCTCAGCATCTGTGTAGTCTTGTGCCTTTGTCTATACTTTTCACAGTCTCTGCAAGACAGAGATACACCCAGTTACTAGACTTCTACAGCGTTCAGGAAGGTTTTTTTTATGGCTTAATTTACCTTCTTCGGTGCAGCCTCTTCCTCATCTGAATCTTCACTACTGCTGCTACTGCTTGCTGCTTTTCCATTCACCACCTTGACAGCTGCTGGGGCAGCTTTACCTCCTTTTGAGACAAGTGAAAAGGGACATTAGAAAATACGCTATGGTTCATGAGGGGTAATTACAATCAGCATAAAGCCAATAGGGCAGACTAAGGTTGTTTTATCCTACTGATAAAACTGTTGTTTTATCTTACTGCAAGCTTAGAGAAAGTTTTCTGAAGTATAGCTCATGGAAACTTTAAAGACTAAGTAAAGAGCTTCCCTGCTCTTTATAGGGGGAAGGCACTGGCAAAAGCTCAACTTGAGCAGTGCAGGTTACTGATCCAATATGCAAACATGCAGGTTACTCCTTATGCAAACAGTACAGCATTTGGGACCAGATATCTCATTTGCAATCAGTTCTACAACCCTTCCATAACAGAAGCAGACTGGACTGGAGTGTAAACAGCACTGACAGCAGATTTCCAGATATGTTTTAGCATGCAGGTATGGCCCCCATCACTCCTCCCCTGGCTCTTTTGGTTTTGTACTTTGACTCATGATACACAGTAAGAGGTACCCAATTTAGGTGTTGCTGTTTTTGGTGGCTGTTTCTTCGGTGCTTCTTCATCTGAGCTGCTCGAGTCAGAGCTGGAACTCTCCGCTTTCTTCTGAGGCTGGATTTTGGCTCCAACTGGCTTCACCACGGGTTTTGCACCTTTCTAAACAACAGGAGGGAAAACTGATTAGCCCTTGGAGCCACAAAAGGAAGAGGCTAATGAGTGGGACATATGTATAGAGAGTATAAACAGCTGGCTTTCAGAGTGGCTTTGATATTTTTGACTAGGCAACATCACTCTGCCTAATGGTTAAGGCCTGAAAATGTCTGGATAACACTTTTGCTCTGGGGAATTGCCTAGCAACCCATAGGAGACTTCTTTTGCACTTCAGTCTCTGGTTCTGCCTCTTCAAACGGGTCTGGCACTGCTCTCTTTCTTCTCCAGATCACACTAGTTTGAAGATGCAACTCTGGTTACTCTCCTCTAGTGTACCCTGATATCACTCTTCCACCCCTGCCCTTCTCAAAACTATGACTGCAGCAAGAAAATAGAAAGAGAAAATTCTCTTTTTATATATGTGTAGAAAAAGATAAAACTTAGTGTTGTACATAAATCTTTCCCTGAAAAAAAAAACAAACGTAAGCCTTGGCAGTCTTGGGATAAAAGCAAGGAGCAGACTTGGATATGAAACAAAGAAATTGCTGGACATGAAATTCATTTTTCAAAGGACCAGTTCAAGTGGCACACTCCACTCCAGAAATGCCTTTTTACATTGCACCTGCAGCAGTTGAGGCACTTCAAAGTTCAGGAAAAGCAAGCCCAATTTCAGACAGAATTCTGCTGGCCAAATTTGCTCTTACTCGTGACTGTCAATCACACATCGAAGAGGCTGGAAAGAAGAGCTGACCTTTGCTGGCTGTTTTTCCTCCTCAGAGTCTGAATCATCGCTGGAGTCCTCGCTGCTGCTCTCTGCCTTCTTGGCTGCAGGAACTGCTTTTGCCTTGGGCACAGCTGCTGCTTTAGCTGCAAGTAAGGGACAGCACACATTGATGATAAGTTAATCCAAACTTTCACGTACCCATAACCTGAACTAGCGGATATCAGGGCAAAAGGATACACTAAGGTCATTAAACCATGATTGATTTTTTTTTTTCTTGAGCAGGGTACAGCAGAAGACTCCAAAATAGGTAGGCATGAGAATAAAACAAATTTCAGGTTTTACCTTTTCTACATATACATTTAAGTGGCGATTTCTATCATCAAAAAAAGACACCCCGCAAGGAAAGCATCTCCACAAACCAAGATAGCATTAACTGCGTCTGCACACCCCCCAGCTCACAAAAATCCACTGAACAAGCACAGACTTCCAAAGAGAACCACTGCAATGTTGCATTAAGCTTCCAAACACTTCATTTAACATGTTTTAGCCAAATCTACCCTTACTGGTTGCTGATTGCTTTTTAATAACGTGGAGCCAAAGAAATCACTTTGCCTCCAGTTGTATTTGCAACTGTCCTTAACAAATAAAAATCAGGCCCAAGTTCAAATTCAGCTTTAGGATGGCTCAAGTTGAAGGCCAGATTTTCTTTCTGTGTCTCTCCCTGTCTATGCTTTCTCTCCCACAAGCCTGCTGCTAGATACACACAAACCTGTGCACACTATGACTTAGGCAAGGCGTACAAACAATGCCAGGAACTGTTCACCGCATATAAAGTACAGCAAAAGAATATATTTTTTGGTAGCACTGGGACACAGGGTGGAAATGAGAGCAGTAACCTCACACAAGAAGCAAGTGAGTAAGTATGTTTAACAAAAAGAGTATGAGCCCAATCTGCATGCAGTCAAAAACTAATTTCACTCATTATTTAAATCAACACATAATTTGAATTTGATGGAGCAAGCAGGAGTAACCCTGCTGAAATACCCTATCAGCAAGTGTTTGGAAAGCAGAATCTCAACATGGACAGAATTATGGAAGCTGTTCTTTCAACAGCACCTTCAAAACTCAATACAGCCCAAAGCCTTCACCAGCCCTCAGCCAAAAGAGACAAACTGAATGGCTAAAACATTCACAACCCCCGATATGCTTAAATTATCACTGGATAAAGAGATCATCCTTACCTAAAATAAACATACCCTATATGCCATGAACAAAAGACCTGTCAGAAACAATATAGTCAATAAAAAAAAAAAGCAGTCTTCAATAGCTGTTGATGAACTTCAAATGAGCTGCTGAAGCTGGAGAAGCCACCGTCAAATACAACTCGGGCCTGCCCCAGGGCTGCTCAGAAACCCCACCTGGTTTCTTGGCTGGGGGTGTCTTGTCCTCCTCACTGGAGCTGTCATCGCTGCTGGAGGGTGGTTTCCTCTTTGCTTGGGAGCCGTTGGGAACCAGCTTCCTCTTCTTGGCTGCTGGAGACCTACCGGTGAGAAAGGCCAAACTGGGGACTTTAGGAAGCAAGGGCCATCCTGGAAGTAGCCCAGCAGCACAGTGCTGACACCCACC
>VZRU01010884.1:0-14030 GCA_013398155.1 Pedionomus torquatus | reverse complement strand
CCCTCCTCGCTGCCCTCCTCCCCCCCGCCGCGCCGGCACCCGCCGACCGTCGACTCGCAGCGCCGCGCCCTTCCCATCTTCCAGGCGCGGGGGCCGCTGCTGAGCCGGCTCCGCGGCTTGGACAGCGCTGTGCTCATCGGTGAGTGCCGGGAACAGGATGGGCCGCGGCGGCACCGCCGGCGGGGTCCCCGGGNGGGTTCCCCGGGCTCGGCGGCGGCGAGGTGACCGGCGGCGTCCCGAAAGGGCAGCGGGTGTCCCCAGCGCGGGGTTTGGGCCGGTCCGACCGGGCCCGGGGACGGGGAGGGTTTGGACAAAAATCTGAAATGCGTAAAATCAGTTGTGTTTTTATTCTTCAGCGCTGATTAAGGCAGCTGGTGACTTAGTTTTTTCGGAGAAGCAAAAATATTTAGCCCTCCTTTCTGTTGCCCCGTCCTCATGGAGTTTCCTCAACTTAAAGCCAAGTGGAAAAACCTCACTTTTCAAAAAACCATGTCCTTTCAGATACACTTTCAGGGGTACTGACTAATTTCGTTACGGTTTCTTTGAGCCCAAGCTAATAAGATTTTTGTCTGACACTTGGGAGCTGAAGACATACAGCTGGAAGTCTGAAGACTCAGTGTTTCTTAAAATCAAATGGAAAATGCTTTGTATTTTGTTCCTATAAATGAACTCTTTAAAAAAAAAAAAAAACCATGCTAGTCGTGGTAACAGATAGAGATGACTGTGTTTATTGCCTCTCCACTGAAATTGGCAGTATGACTTGTTAAATATACGCTACAATACGCCACTGAAAATTTTGCAGCTATGAAGTGAGCTAAAAAACTCACTTATGCTATTTCCAGTCTACAGCTGCAGCGCTTACAATCTGGCTTTCTGATCCCTCTCTGCTTGGTGGTGATCCTTCTGAATCTCTTGTGCTTATTCCTCTGTCTCTTGACAGTCCTCACCTCGCTCCCCAGCGTGCTCTGTGCTGTTGCTGTCTTGCAAGGATTGAGAATACAGGGCTCAGTTTTCCAGAGCCTTGCAGTCTGACACGTAAAGCAATTCTTGTAACAGGCTATTAAGAAGCTGAAGGGGGTCTGGTTTGAGTCACAGGTGTGTTTTAAGCTGTACTAAAACGTGCAGGAGAACCACAGAGACGTTGAAAACATTCTCTGCTCTTCCCTGCACGTTGCACTTCGAGATGGTTTCACTTGAAGTGCCTCTAAGCACCGATTTGTGCTACTTTATACTTGGCCCAGTAAGTTACCCTTTTTGTTGCTGATGCTGCAGTGAGCACCGATGGTCGCAGTCTGCCTGCTTTTACTGATTGCCCTCTTTGGTAAAGGCCGTCTGTTTAGACCACACAGACTTTGTGTTGGAAGTACACCTGGGTGGAAAAGGGATAGTGTTTGTTGTGTTGTGTTTTAGTGCTGTGGAGAAGACATTCACCTGAGCCTGAAGGGACTGTCTTTGATTTCAGGAAGGTGCCCAGGACTTCCTGGCTTGTTGGTACCCTGATTGCTCCTCTAAAAGAGTCTCAAACCATAACTTTCTACTTGCTGTTGTGACAAAAGCTTTGCTTTAATTTGCTTACAGCTTTACTTTGAAACTTCCTAGTGTGTAGTGTAAATATATGCATAAAACCAAATCAGTGACTATTGCTTGCTCTGTATGATTATCTTTTTATGTTGGCTGTGTTGCACAATGAACACTTGGTACCCAGACAGACTGGAATATGTTTCTAAACCAGAGTGTGGCTGGAGAGAACCGGGATTAAAAGGAGTTTTGGTGATGAGTGGTCTAGTGACTAGTACCAAGGCATTGGGCTCTGTCCTTGGCCTGCTGCAGATTTACAGTGTGACTTTGGGCAAGCTGTCTAGCCTGTCTTCCTGTCTTCGGCCTCCTCATCCTGAAATATGGTTAAAAACTAACATTAAAAAATGGTCTAAGACTTTTCATTTGAAGATGCTATAAAAGGGAAAAACTCTATTCCTTTTATGTTTTTCAGGAGAAACAGGCTCAGGAAAGACCACTCAGATCCCTCAGTACCTCTACGAAGCAGGAATTGGCCGCCAAGGCATCATTGCTGTTACCCAGCCCCGCAGAGTAGCAGCTATATCCTTGGCTACCAGGGTCTCGGATGAGAAGAAGACAGAACTGGGGAAACTGGTAGGTTGCTCTACAAAATCTTTAGGGAGTTGGTTTAGTACTGCAGTGCCGGTGGGACCGTACTAGGGCTTAATGGGTAAGATAAACAGACACAGGAATAATAGATAGTCTTCATATAATAATACAGCTAAGTGAAAAATTGGCTTTTTACCTGCTTCTGTGGCTTATGGAGGGAGGCGTATATTTGACTCTGTGGTATTTTACTTCTTGATTGTTACCTGTGTTCCTCCACTTGAAAAAATGCTGGTTAGTGAATAAAAAACATACTGTGTGTTCTCTTTGATACACGTTGCTCTGTGTATTAAAAGTCACTGTGAAGGAGAGCAGAGTGCTGAATCTGTGCAAATCTGTGGTAGAAAAGTGGAGGAGAAAGACTTTCCCTCTATAAAGTCTTCAGAGAGCAAGGAGTAGTTTCTAGTAGGGGAGGAAGGAAAGGAAACATGGAACATTTGTGATAAACTTCTAGTTGGGAAAAAGCCAGCTGCAATACAATGTTGAGACCCTCCTTTGGGTGGATTATGATGTTTGCAAGACTGACTGCTCGCAGTCTGCAAATACAGTGTTACGCTTTCCGGAGTGTCCTGGGTGGAGGGTTGGCTCCGTGCGATGCAGTGACCAGAGCACTTTGTGGTATGATGTAGTCCTTTGTGGTATGATGGCCATGCAAAATCGAAGTAACTGTGCTTGTACTTTCTATAATGATCACTCCCATAGGTTGGCTATACTGTGCGCTTTGACGATCTTACATCCGATGAAACTAGAATCAAGTTTTTAACAGATGGGATGCTGCTTCGCGAAGCTATTGGCGACCCCATGCTGCGCAAGTACAGCGTTGTCATCCTGGATGAAGCCCATGAGAGGACAATCCATACGGATGTACTCTTTGGAGTGGTGAAAGCAGCACAAAAGAAACGAAAGGAATTGGGCAAACTGCCACTAAAAGTACATTCATCTAGGATGGCAGGGATGGGGTTTGGACTTTGACTGCTATTAGTATCTCCTGGGGTTTGCTAAAGTGTTTGAAATTTTAGCCTTGACTATTTTCCCGTTCCTAAAAAGCTCCTTTAAATCTGAATAGAACTTGCAACGTGTGGGCTCAGTATGACATGGCTGAAGAAGATTTCTGGTCCCACTGGAGTTGCCTTTTTTTGTAAGAGCCCCTTGGGTGTGAGCTATAGAGTAGACACGTTGTTTGAGAAGGTTTTGTTACTGTTGCTGAGAGCACCCTGGGTGCTCTTTCTCTGGCAGATGTGGAGGGAGGTTGCCGGTGTGCATCAGGTACACAAGAATTCATGTGAATGCGTGAGGAAGTGCATGAGAGCATGTTAGTTTTGATGGGGAAGGATGGAGGGGACTGGTAGGGTCCTAGCAGTCAAGACCTTTGTGCAGCCTACTTTTGTGGGGACTCAGGTCTGTTTATTAAATGTCAGAAGAGAATTTTAACATGTTTTTGCTCATTTTCTCATAGCAACATGTTATGCTTGTGTGATAACAAAGCTGATGGTTTTAACAAGGAAAGATCACTCTCCTGTCCCAAACTCTGTGTGATTTTCACTGTTCTAAGCATATATCTTGGTCTTGGGAGGCTGGCTTTTGGCTGGTCCTGACTGCAGTGCTAACCCATCTTGTACTCACATTGAAGGTGATCGTCATGTCAGCTACGATGGATGTTGACCAGTTCTCCCAGTACTTCAATGGAGCTCCTGTTCTCTATTTAGAAGGCCGGCAACATCCCATTCAGATCTTTTACACCAAGCAGCCTCAGAGTGATTACCTCCAAGCAGCGCTAGTGTCAATCTTCCAGATCCACCAGGTATGGCGGTCTCAGGTTTGCACCCTCTTCGGGCTGTGGATTGTTGGCTGGGGGGGGCTCACAGAAGATACGGCCTGAGCTTGGGGGTGCCAAGTCAGAGATGTCCCTGAGGTGCTGCAGGGCATCCTCGGGGATAGTTTGAGAACGTGCTGGGTTAGTGAGTTGGATTGGCTCAAGAGAAGATAACAACAGCGGGGGATTATTCTAATTTACTGTCAAAGGGTAACCGCAGAACAAGTAGGGATCTATTAAAACACCAGCTTATAGACATTTTGTGACTACATGTTTGAATGTGAAACTGCCAGATAGTTAAGCTATAAATCTTTTAATAAAACCATTTATTACCCACATAAAATGCTTTGAAAATGCTGCAGTTGATAGGATTGTGGGACTTGTACATCACGACTAGAGTTGAAAGGAGGCTGCTAAGCAAAGCTCTCTGATGTCCATTCATACCTAATGCCTAAACGTTCCTCTCACCTGCATTTGCTGGCTTGTACCTGGGTGCCTGCTGGTTCTCTCACATGTCCTGGACAGTTATTTACTGAAATGACCTTACGTGAATCCTCCATCCTGTTAAGACTCAATCCTGCAAAATGCAGTTTACTCTCCAACTCTGGTGAATCCATTGGGAAGTTCAGGCTGCTGCAGACCTTGCACCGAACGTGTGCCTTTTCTTTCTTCCTTGCATACTTTGCTGACTTGCTGTCAGGACAACATCTCATTTCAATCTCAGTTCTTCCCTATCCAAACCATCTTAACTTCTCACTTGGTTTTTCCTCTGGCTCCAGGAGGCACCCTCTTCTCATGACATCCTGGTGTTCCTGACTGGTCAGGAAGAAATCGAAGCAATGACCAAAACCTGTCGAGACATTGCCAAACATCTCCCTGACGGCTGCCCACAGATGATGGTGATGCCTCTCTATGCTTCTCTGCCCTACTCTCAACAACTCCGTGTCTTTCAGGCTGCCCCCAAGGTGAGACAATATGGTGGGTAAACAAGAGGCGTCAGTCTGTTTGCTTGCATCAATGTTTGGGAGAAATATGGAATTTAAGGGGTTAAAACAGTCTGTACTGATAGTAAGTAATAGTCACCACTGTCTACTGACTTCAGGTTGAACGGTTCCAGTGTGATATAAGATGATGCAAGTAGGATGGTATTAACAGATACATGCCATAAGTCATTGGGATCGTAAAAAGAAGGAAAGATTTGGGGGAGTGAAAAGGGCAGATTAATTGAAATTTGCCACATTTCATAGGAAATTTATGTCCATATCACACAAACAGGAAATGTATGCCCATATCACACAAATGCAAAAAAAAGCCAGCCAAAAAAAAGCCAGCCAAATACTAAGAAACCTAAAAACCTGGGCATATTTGGCAGGGCCAGAAGGAAAGGAAATTGTGCTGCCTCAGGCCTTTTTGTGCTTACTCAGCAGATAAATAAGAATTCAGATCTTTTCCCTGTGCCAGAAATGAAACCAAAATGGTTTAAAGACACATTGATAACAGCTGTCCTGGGTGACGTCGTTTGTTGCATGAAGTGTAAGCACGTTTTAGAAACTGATTAGGAACTAGAGATTATCTTAATTTATGAGAGCTGGCATAGTGAGCAGGGGATGTGGTCATAGCATGCTGCAATATGTGAGGTTGGCTCGTGCTGGCCAAGAGAGTAGATTTTTTTTTTTGTTGCAGCTAATCTAAATTGCCTTTTGACTGGCTTGAGTTTCCCCTTCCTTTCAGGGCTGTCGCAAAGTGATCCTCTCCACCAACATCGCAGAAACCTCCATCACCATTCCGGGAATAAAATATGTTGTGGACACAGGCATGGTCAAAGCAAAGAAGTACAGCCCTGGTGAGGAATTCTGAGGAACGATGCAGAGACTGTTTTCAATTTTGTAGAAGTTACTTCAGGCAATGAGCCCCACTGAGAGCTGATTTAGAACACCTTCTGTACTTTCTAAATTAATGTCCTGGATTTTAGGTGTGGGATTCAGGAGTGGGGTTTTTTTTTGCATTGCAAGGGTAAATATCTATCAAATGAGTCTTCTCTTCATGGGTACAGCACAGGATAATTACCTTTGCTTGACGGTGCTAAACCAAGTAAAGTCTTTGGACTTTGGAGCAGTATTTGGATGGCAAACCCTGGGATTTTTTTGCTGTTAATCTTACAAAGTGACATTTTTCAAAGCAGACATGGTCTGAAGTGGTGCTTTTCCATACACAGAAACTGGCCTGGAGGTGTTGGCGGTCCAGCGGGTGTCAAAGGCCCAGGCTTGGCAGCGAACAGGGAGAGCAGGGCGAGAGGACAGCGGGATCTGTTACCGGCTCTACACAGAGGATGAATTTGAAAAGTTTGACAATATGACAATACCTGAGATACAGAGGTGAGAAAAGAACCCTGATACTGTCACGCTTCTTGCCACACCTCTTTTATGTGCTGTTACAGTATAAAGAACTGAACAGCAAAACTGGATCTAGGGAGTGACAGGTTGACTTTCAAGGAGAATGAACTCCGGAGAGTAAAAAGAAAAGCTAGGAAGCATTTACTCAGGGTGGACATTTGGGCTTTGAGATTCCAAACATGCACAGGCAATAGTTCTCTTGACTTTTCTCCAAATCTTGGAGTCGCCTCCTACCCTTCATGGCTCAGGAAGTCAGGCTTCACCAGCTGGTGTTGGACTAGTCTCTGACAAGGTACAGCACAGTTCTGAGGACACCATTGCAGCTTATAGGCAAATAAGAGGAAAGAAAAAAAAAAAAAAGAAAAGAAAAGGGGGAAAAAAAGAAAACAAAGGGAAAAAAAAAGAAGAAAGCAATCTCAGTTGTGTTTTTTTCTGCATACGCAGGTGTAACCTGGCCAGTGTGATGCTTCAGCTCCTGGCCCTGAGAATTCCCAATGTGCTTACCTTTGACTTCATGTCCAAACCATCTCCTGGTAAGTAGTTACAAAGGCATCCTTAGAAATAATTAACAAACAAGTCACTGAGGATTTGCTGAGAAGTAATGTCTTCAGGCCAGTCAGAGAAGGTGGAGTATGGGAGGTCAGAGCTGTCAAAGAGGAGATGTCTCTTCTGCATCTTCTCCTGGTGGTCCATAAATCTCAGATTCATTCACTGCTCATTCTTTTTACTCAGCGTCATCAGAGCAGCCATGGTTAGGGCAGAGAGCTGGGGAGTCCAGCTTCCAAACAGAACCAGGAGCAGTTTTGAGTCATAAAGAACATGAAGCCTTGGCCTTAACTGCCAAGGAAAGCCATAGACAATCTCACACGCCTTCTGCTCAAAGCTAGAGATGGTGGATTTAGTTTTGCCTCTGTTTTTGCTACTTAAATTGGAAAAGGGGATTGTTCTATGCATAGAGAGGGATAAAGCAGAGTTTGGGGCATTAATTTTTCTGAACAGAAAGTACTTATCCCTCTGTCCATGGGAAGAGGTAGTGGTGGTACCGGCTAATCCTTCACATCCCTGCCAGTGTCAGCCAGAGGCCCTCACAGCCTGAACCTTCTTGTTTTGACAGAAGCTATTCAAGCAGCCATTGAGCAGCTGGAGCTTCTGGGAGCTGTGGAACGAAAAGAAGATCAGCTTGTCCTAACACCCCTGGGGAGGAAGATGTCAGCCTTTCCACTGGAACCAAAGTTCTCTAAAGTAAAAATGATAGAAAAATCAGCTAATTTTTATCATTGGCATTTCAATTTACCATTGGTATTTCTCTTTCAAACTCCTTAGACAAGATCTGGAATTTGGGGCAACTGCAGCTGTACTGGTTACATTTGCAGTATGCTAGCGAAGCACAGATTTATTTCCAGTAGCTGTGCGTGCTGATTTGCTTGTCATTTGTTGTTTAGTTTGGGAGGATTTTTTAAAAGAGAATTTCATTCCTCTGACACCTCTGAAGGTGAAACATTTTTTTTTTTTTTTTCAGTTTTCAGGATTGCTGGTAGCACTGTAGCAGTTTACTGAACTGTCTGATGCTGTAGTTAATGTTAGTTGCCATATTTGTACAGTATATGAACTGGCCAGTCTCCGGAAAGAGCATGATGATGGCTGTTAAAGGTGCTTGGTAGGACCCGTAAGAGGATTTACAGTTCTACCTAGGCCCAAATATTGATGAAATTGCCTTAAACAATGCTCAATAATGTTCCTGGGCTGCAGTTGATCAGAAAAGCCTGCCCACCTGAAGTGGATTTGATCGACATGTAATTAGTTTTGTTCTGTGATTTGCAGACCATCCTCCTTTCCCCGAAGTTCCACTGTACAGAAGAGATCCTGACCATCGTGTCGCTGTTATCAGTGGACAGTGTCCTCTACAACCCCCCTGCCCGGAGGGATGAAGTCCAATCCATCAGGAAGAAATTCATCTCCAGCGAGGGGGATCATCTTACCCTGCTCAACGTGTACAGGGCCTTCAGGAATGTCAATGGCAACAAGGTAGGATGCTCTGAGGAAGCCAGTGCTGTCTGAGCCCATAGAATCATGAGTTGACATGATGATTGGAAGGGACCTTAAAGATAATTTAGTTCTAACCCTCTGCCATGGATAGAGTCACCTCCCAGTAGACCAGGTTCCAGCTTGGTCTTGAACCCCTCCAGGGTGGTGAGGAGGTGTTTTGGCACACAGCAGAGTGACACCTGCATCCTTCACACTTGGTGCTATACACATCTTTTCAAAGGAATGAGAAGCGAAAACTTACCCAGTTGTAAAGGATGAGTAATTGGAGGAAACTGTTCCAGTGCCAAAGGATCCCCCAGAAAGCTGTAGCAGAACTGGTTAGCAAGAGATTTGTGCAGCCAGCTCTGTAATCAGAGCCAGGGCTCTTCCTTTCCTGGTTCCAGCTGGAAACAGAAGGGAGTGGGTGAGTGTTGAGTCTTGCTGTTTGGCAAGATTCATGGCAAAAACACTGAGCATATTTACAAGTAGATTTTGATTTATCCTACCCCATGAACTCCTCAGTTTGATTTGTAGATCTGTAAACTCGTGTACCCCATGCCTTGCAGTGTCTGTCATTCTTAACGTCATTTGTTTTCACTGCCAGTGGGATAGCAAGTACTGTTTTGCAGCACTCGGTGACCTTGCAGAGCGATTCTGAGTGGGAAGAGAACCAACAGCACTGGAGGGGGGGAAATGTAGACAGAGGGGTGTAATCAGGGGTAGAAATATGACAAGGAAATGAGCTAGCACCTTTTGTCTGAGAAAGATTGTGTGTTTGGAGGATTCTGCTTCTTATGGTGTCTAGACTGTTGTGTTTCTTGGGTGAAGAAACAGCCCCTTCTCACTCCTGGTGTTTCTGCTGCAGGAATGGTGCAAAGAGAACTTTGTCAACTGCAGGAACATGATGCTTGTGTCAGACGTCAGAGCTCAGCTCAGGGACATTTGTGTGAAGGTAACTTACTGTCATACTGTATTTCTCTGTTTCACCTGTTTGCATTTTTCTACTTGTCCCCAAACTGACTTCACTGTGCACCACATCCTAGGGGTGAGGAAATGTGCTTTTATTTTCAGTCTCCCATGAATAGTCAGGTAAAACTCTGCAGCTGCATCCCAAAATCTCAGAGCTACAGGGCTCAGTGGGTCGGGGAGAGGTGAAGAGAGAAGGGGAGCTCTGGGAAGGCTTCTCGGTGAGAGCGCAGTTTTTGCTGAGGGCTTTGGCTGCTGTAGTGCAGATGTGAGTGTGCGGTGTGTGCCACTGAGTGCTGTCAGCCCCAGCAGCCCCTGCTGGCCGGCTTCTTCATGGAGTCGGGCATAAACTTAACAGCAGCTTTCCCATCAGCGCTGTTCTGCCAGTCAGAGTGGAAGCTGCTGCTGAATTGCCTGCAGTCTGCGTGCGACATGGGAGATGCTATTCGGCATCCCTGTCCCGCTGCGAATGTGGGACGCTTCCTCTCACTTCCAGAAGGAGAGACTGGGTCCATTTTGCAGCTCATCGTTTCTTTGCTGTCAGCCTGGAGTAGCCTAAACATCTACCTGAGCTGAATTTCTAGTGGTCCTTTTATATTTCCCAAGATTCCTTTCATAACCCCCAGGATTTCTGGTACAGTATCACCTGATCTCACAAGCCCACTAAAATGGGGCTGTGTTTCCCCATGAGGGTGCGTGTACACGCTTGCGCTTACTCCCGTGTCTCTCACTGCTGCACAGCTATCGATGCCAATAGAATCCTCCCGCTCAGACACGGGGAACATCCGCCGCTGCCTGGCTCACAGCCTCTTCATGAACGCGGCCGAGCTGCAGCCAGACGGCTCCTACAGTACCGTGGACACTCACCAGTCGGTGGCCATCCACCCTTCCTCCGTGCTCTTCCACTGCAAACCAGCCTGTGTGGTCTACAACGGGCTGCTTCACACCAACAAGTGCTACATGCGGGACCTGTGCGTGGTGGATGCCGACTGGCTCTACGATGCAGCGCCTGACTATTTCCGCAGGAAGCTCCGAACAGCCAAGAACTGACGCCTCTGGGTCTGGAACTGAGAGGTCCAGGGGATTTAGGATCACCTTAAAAGACTTACTTTTGGTTTTTAGGGTTTTTTTTTTTTTTTTTTTTGTGACGAATGTACAAAAGCAGTAGAGCTTTGCTGTGCAAAACAGGTAAAAACCTGAGAGGAAAATGGCTTCTCCATGAGAGCTAAATCTCACAAGTCTCCGTGGCTTAGAACAATCATCCCTTTTTTAACAGTTAGGCTATAAAAGAGGAACGTAGCATGGACTTGGTGCGCTAGTGTGTGTGTGTGTGATTAATCTATACTGGAGGGTGAAAGGGGAGCTGGTGTCAGATTCTAGTTTTTAACACTTCCTGAAGTTTAACAGGCTTATATATGAGGAACTGAAATCCTAAGGGCTCTTCTGAGCACACTTGCTATTTTTTGATGATTCTGCTTGTATCCTTTGCAGGTTTTACTGGGGGGCAGGTAAAAGGTTAAAAAAGGTTTTAAATGTCTACATACAGGTGAAAAAATGCCTTTTTTTACTTTTTCTAGAAGGGAGGTGCTGCTGTCTTTTAACTCATTGAACATCTTTCTGCCTGCATGTCATGTTCACCTAGTTGGGAGTGTGCGAAACCCAGTGATGGGAATGTCTGCTTGGGCAAGGTCTTCACTGCTTGTGTCTAGGCCTCAGGGGAAGCCGTGGTTTCTTGGAGAGGTCATCCAGCTGCCTGTGAGTTTGGCATCATCTTTGTTCACCCTTTTGCTTTTAGAGCATGTTGTTTCTCAGTGGATACTTCTGGCTTTTCTGACTCTTTGCCATGCACTTGTGGCTTTGGAGCTGGCACACCCTCCACAATGGCTAGTTGTGCCAGCTTGAGGAGGACTCAGCACAATGAGAATGAAAATGTGGATTAGAAGTTGGACTTCTTTTAAAGGTCCTTCATTCAGCAAATGTTTGCTGCTGCTGCTCTGACACCAGTGCTCCTTTCCCCCTCTGCTCCCCGCAACTCTGTCCCGGTTAGGCATTGGTTTTCCACTGGAAGTTTGGACTTTGACACTGTCATGAACCACAGATCTACCATTAGTGTCTATTATTTGGGGTTTTTAATTCCATATTCCCTTGGCATCTACCAGTATCTTTTTTCCTGTTGGAGAAAAGCAGCAATATCAAACCTAATCGTTTTTTTAAACACTGGAATTTAAAAAATAGTGCCACTCCAAAGGGAAAACTTGTTGAAGGAATGTGGATTTATTCCATTATCACCATGTGTTGGTGGGGGAAAAAATGTGAGTTGTTTTTAAATGATATCCTAATTACTTCTAAAATAACCTCTCTGGGAGAGGTAACTTCCAGTTTCAACAGAGTCTGTTGACGTAACGTAGTAATTTATACAGATTTTTGGATGAGCTGAAGCAGGTCAGGTATCTGAAGGGGCAGGGGAGGAAGCTGTTCCGCGCACACAGCGTCATGTAATACAGCGGGGTTAGTTTACATGGGCTGGGCAGGGATGGTGGTCCCTGTACCCTTCAGACACCAACTGTGAAAAAAATACATGACATGTTGAGAGGGCTGCTCAGGGGTGCAGTTGTATTAGCTGTTGGCAAGCCCTTACTTGTTCTGTTGGCTCGGAGAGAGCTGCTGGGATCGGTGATGATGAGCTGCTTTTGCCATGTCATAATTTGTCCTTTCTGGTTACATGCATCACGGTTACACAGCACAGTGTCACACGCCTTGTCTTTGGGCTCCAATATTGTCTTACCTTGGCTTTCTCTTTGAAACCTGAGGTAAACACCTCTCTTGTTCTTTGTTTCTTATTTTAAGCTGGAATGTCACTTGTACTGATCTGCAAATCGCTGTCTCCCAAAGAGTGGAAGCAGGTACCTGGTGTACCTCAAGGGTCTCGTCTCTCAGTTGATTCCTAGGAAGGGGGACCCTGAACATCTGCAGGGGTGCAGTGGAAACGGACACACATCCCTTTGTTGTGCCTCTTTGCGATATCGTTCTTTGGTTGTTTGAAAAAATGAAGGAAAAAAAAACAAAAAGTAAAACGTGTGTGTGGGGCACAGGCAAAACTTGGCACTTTTGTACGTATGACCAGTGACAGTTTTGAACTGATATTTGAGGAGAATGCAGGTATTTCAGTTGTTCTCACTCACAAACTGCAGGGAATTATCAAAGCACCGTGTTTGTCTGTTTCTTAGTTTTATACATGTCTGTAAAGGAAAAGTAGAATATAAGCACATTTTGTTTGGGTAGTGTAACCTAAGGGTCTGTTTAAGGGAGGGGATGGGTGTTTATTTGGGAGTAATTTGTATGTTTTTCCCAAAATAAAGAAGTGATGGCAAAAAAACGAAATCCTGCGTGTTGAACCCTTCCACATGGATGGAAGAAACAATCACAGGATGCTCAGGTATGAGTCCCAGCATTTTCTTGTGGGAGTGTCTTTATTTTAAGGAGTTTGGGGTGTCTGTGGAGGTGTTAAACACAAGATGGTAAAGTGGGTCAGTGAATCTGTGCTTCACATGCAGAATGGACCCTGTCACCCTTCAGCCTGGAGAAGAGAGGGCTCCAGAGAGACAGCCTTCCGGGATCTGAAGGGAGCTCCAGGAGAGCTGGAGAGGGACTCTGTCAGGGAGTGGAGGGACAGGACAAGGGGGAAGAGTTTAAAATTGGCAGAGGGGAGATTTAGATGAGATACTAGAAAGAACTTTGCTGTGAGGGTGGTGAGGCACTGGAACAGGTTGCCCAGAGAGGCTGTGGCTGCCCCATCCCTGGAGGGGTTCAAGGGCTGGATGGGGCTTGGAGCAACCTGGGGTGGTGGGAGGTGCCCCTGCCCAGGGCAGGGGGGCTGGAACTCGATGATGTTTAAGGTCCCTTCCAACTCTAACCATTCTATGGTTCTATGATTATGTGTGAAGTGCTCAAACATGGGGTGGAGCAGCGAGTAAAAATCCCAGACCTTCAATATGATGAGGGGGATACGGATGCTCTCCTGCTACTGCCTTGTGGTGAGCTGCAACGGGCCTTTTGTGTTTCTGTGCAGTAGAGGGCAATCACGCCAGCTTTTAAACAAAGGCAACACTTTATGGCAGGAAGGCGTTTGCCTTGGTCACTCAAAAAATATTTATTGCTAAAGGAAAAAAATAAAAAAATAACTTTTTCTGAGTCTGGCTGAGGTCTTGCCAGAAAGCTGAGTGCTCTAACAAAGAGAAGGGTGATGTGCGGGAGTGAAGCTTCCACCGCATACGCTGCTTTTTCTTCTGGTGGCCAAGAGGGAAGCACCAGCGCTTCTCCACACCCTGGAGCTTCTGCGCCATCACCACGCCCTGGCCTGAGCGCTCGGGGGGAGGAAGCGGCCAGTACACGGCATCCCTGCCCCATCTCCTTGTCCTTGCTTTTTTATTTCAAGTTAAAATAGCAGTGAATACAAGCCAGCAGTGTGGCCAGGGAGACCACCAGCATCTTGGCCCGTAGCAGGAATAATGTGGCCAGCAGGACCAGGGCAATGACCATCCCCCTGTGTCCAGTTTTGGGCCCCTCGGGACAAGAAAGACATCGAGGTGCTGGAGCGGGTCCAGAGAAGGGCGACGGAGCTGGTGAGGGATCTGGAACACAAGGCTTGTGAGGAGCGGCTGAGGGAGCTG
>VZRU01010883.1:22526-33208 GCA_013398155.1 Pedionomus torquatus | reverse complement strand
GTTTTAAAAATACAACTGGCAAATAAATGTTAAAATTTATCTTCTCTTTTCATTATCGACAGTGGTAAAGCAGTCTTATTAATGGATTACACTCTATAATTGGGATTTAAGTCTCTAGGTCTTCAACAACAAACTGGAATACACTGTGTTCTGTACAGTACTAATAATTGTATTTTTAATGTTTCACACGTGTGGACAAACACTTAAGTATTTTATGAACAATCTCTTGGCAGACTGATACCACTAATACCTTGTACTAAAGTATTTACTTCAAGCTACTGTTCTAATTACACACAGTACGTATCTCCAGCTGCAAACGTTAATGAGAATTACAAGGAAGAGTTTACCCAAGAAAAGGTTCCAAACAAAGAGCCGGGAGATTGCAGATGTCCCTTTTTCCCCATAAACAATTTTCTAGGCAAGTTCCCTGTTTGAGCCTAACAAGGCTGTAATTAAGCCAGTGCCTTCTGATAAATGTTTCAAATTTCCTTTCAGAAAATTAAAAAGGGTTTGCTGCTTGGTGAAATACCATCCAGAAACAGCCCGGTGTTAATGCATGAGTGCGCTTATCTGACATTAATCGGGTAATTGATAAAAAACGTGAATAGGAGAATATTCTTCTGATGTCATCTTCCGTTTTCAATCTTATTTCCTAGGAAAACACAGCTCTTCTGGTCAATTCCTGCACAGCACACAGAGCCCGATCCCTCTCTCCTCTTCCCATCCAGTCACTCAGGATCTGCAGATCCCATTACAACCTGGGAATGGCATCGTTTTCCTGAGCACAAGCTTTCAACGAGGCAAGTCAGTGAACTAAAGATAAAAAATTACAAGTTGTACCAGTACAGAACAAACAAAATCCCCAGCTTTGGGGAATTTGCATTCCCAGAGATGTGCAAATTCTTAAAAACTTACACCAGAGGCTGGCAATCTAAGCAGGGAGACACCAGTCAGGAATACAGGAGATGTGTGTATGTATATATGTATTCTCTTAACTTCCAGCAAATGTTTAAGTATTGATCTCTCCCTCTGGAGCAACCAACCATCAAATATAACAACCAGACGTTGCCAGGTAACCTGAGGCACTTGTTGAGCACTAGATGCCACCACAATACAATTGTAGTGCAGATACATGAAGAAGACCACTTCAGTATTACTCAGTTCTGATTGAGTTTTAATTTCCAGGAAAAATATGTCAACAAGCCCTGGGAGGGTGGATTCCTCTTTCCCCTGTGGACAGACGCAGCCCCAAGATCCAGCCAGTTTACTCCAACCCCACGAAGATTTGACCTGGAAGAACCACCACAGTACAAGACCTCTGCACTCAATGTCTTGTTGGACTTCCAACCCATATGGTTGCTTTCTTTCCTTCATATTTAAGATCCACGTGCCTTACGACACTGGACACAACCAGGCTCTTCCTCACTTCAGGATGACAGTCCTAAAGTCTCCCAAGAGCATAACTTCCTTCAAGCTGCAACTTGAAGGAAGGTAAATTCCTGTGAAGAGGAATTACCACTAGTAACCAGGCTGGAAACAGACTTTTGGAAACCAAAGGGGATGCACACGAACTGCACAAGCTTCTAGAACAGCTCTGAAGTGGTTCTACATCCATGATCACCTTCTGGACCACACAAAAGATTGGAGAAGTCATCACCTATTGAAGAATACAGCCTATGTCCTAAGGAAATGGATAAAGTTCTTGATGTGCTGTGTCACAACAGCTGCTTATCCAAAACGGCTACTTTAATCCTTCTGGATAAGCACAATCAGAGCACCAAGGGCAGGATACCTGCAATCTGTTCAAACCAAAAGGCCTGAGAGGGCAATAATAAATGAAATTCTTTCACACAGGAGACTGTAGAATCATAGAATGGTTTGGGTTGGAAGGGATCTTCAAGATCATCCACTTCCAACCCCCCTGCCACAGGCAGGGACATGTCCCACCAGACCAGGTTGCTCCAAGCCCCATCCAGCCTGGTCCTGAACCCCTCCGGGGTTGGGGGAGCCACAGCTTCTCTGGACAACCTGTTCCAGCATCCCACCAGATCTTGGGTGACGGGAACATGAGAAATTCCTCAGCATCCCATAAAGGTTGTAAGATTTAGTCATTAACACCAAACGATAATTTTTAAAGTCACCACAATAATCTTGTATTTCTGACAGAAAGAAAAAATATTAAAAATTTAACGAGTGCTTTGTTTTTCTAGTGTAGCACTGATGGTTCTGCTCAGCAGAAGAAAAACCTGCTCAGAGCTTTGTAGTACAAATCTTCACAAATGATGCATTGCAAAATTATAACGGAAAACATCCTTCTAGATGACAAAATGACGACATTGCCACCGTCTCTTCTGAAATACCTTGTGAGACTTGGGCAACGGCTGACAGAAGCACAGAATTTTCTTGGTTGGAAGGAACCTCTGAGATCATCAAGTATCCTTTTCTAACTTCAAGTCTAATAAACGAGACGGAACAGGCACAAACTTGAACATCAGAAGTTCCACCAAAACTTGAGGAGGAACTTCTTCACTTTGAGGGTGGCAGAGCCCTGGAAGAGGCTGCCCAGAGAGGTGGTGGAGTCTCCGTCTCTGGAGACATTCCAAACCTGCCTGGAGACATTCCTGTGGGACCTGCTGTGGGTGACCCTGCTCTGGCAGGGGGTTGGACTAGATGATCTCAAGAGGTCCCTCTTCCAACCACATATCATTCTGGGATTCTGTGAAATGACATTAGTGACAGCATCTAGAAGTACTACTGCAACCTGACAGATATTTTTAGGTATTTCTCTGCTCCTTACCTTGATGTCTGCAGGACATAAGATGTCACGGTTTTGCCCTCAGAACATCTGGCAACAGATGATGCCTGATATGGATGAGGACATACAGAGAGTTTTGTGGGAGACCAAGAGCCTGGGCCTCTGTCACGAGTTCTCAATCGGTGCCCTGAGGTCCTACAAACCTTTCTGTATCACATTATAAAGTGAAAATACAGAAAACGCACAAAAAAGTCATGTAAAATTACTCATTTTTATTACTCGATGTAAATTTTTTTTCTTTTCTATTTTACCAAAGGAATTTTTATTCTTTGTTTACAAAGCCAAAAATGTATCTGGATCGTCTGCGAGTCAAATAGAGATTTCCGATGGAAAAGACCATTTTTCAGCGCCTGGTTACCTGAGTTACAGTGCAATATTTCATTTCAGACAGTATTGCTCTTAAGACTTGTTACAGTAAGAAAGAACAAGTTTTTCAAGTCAAAACTTAAATCAGTGCTCGTCAAATTTCAGAATTCTCAGGAAGCAACGACATGAAATATTGTACATAATGCGCACTATACATGTTTGTTTGCCTCTACAATAAATTAATACCCTGGAGATTAGGAAAAATATTTACAAAAAACCAAGATAAAACACAGTATAAAATTTTTTTCAAAGTTATATTTCTTTCAAGAAACAGTTTGGTACCAAGAGGGAAATTTCAAGTCTTAAAAAAGTGCATCTCACTTAATTAAATTAATGAAGGTAAATAAATAAGATTGAATTATACAAACAAAGACTGATCTCCTCATACGGGTTTATGCAGTAAAAGCGTGTATCTCCTCTTGGGAGTATCCAAGATCCTTCAGGTATCTGAAAGTCAGAAATCCAGTAATGTTAATATTTGTAACCCAAAACACATCCCAGACAAAGCTGAAGCATCACCTCATATATATATATGGGGATAGAAAATCAGTATCAGGTACAGACATAAATCTATGCATTAATAACAATTTTAAAAAAAAAAAGGCTTCTGATAAAACTGCTTTAAATTTTACTTTTAATAATTTAATTTGTCAAGCTAAGACCAACACAGAAAGCTTATCCTCTATCAACTTAAAAGCAAATTAAAAGCAGCATTCCAAACTTTGAGGAAAAAAGTCATCATCGTTAAAGAGATGCTCTTAGAAAGTTTTGGACAACTTCCTAGAGCTCATGAAGTTCCCTTATTGCAGATATTTAGTTTATCTCCACACCAAATATGTGCCTCAAGTATGATGCCAGGTTGTGGGGTGTGTGTGTGTGTAAGACGTTTTCTTGCAGAAAATGTGAAGCTGTTTATGAAAGCACTACTGAGTCAGAAAGGCTACAGGTGGATAGGTGATCAAATTTTAAAATAATTCATCATAGTCTAGTTCATCATTTAAAATACTCACTGTACTCCTTGCTCTGTAAAAGGTGTTGGACCACAGATGCAGACGAGCACTTTGGAGTCTTTTCTACTTCTTTGCACAAACTCCGAGAGAAGAGATGAAGAAATCTTCCCTTCTTTACCCACCCAGTCCTTTGTTGGTTGTGAGAGAATGAACTGAACCACAAACCTGGTAAGCAGAATCACAGATGGGGTTGGAAGGGACCTCTGGAGATCATCTAATCCAACCCACCTGACAAAGCATGTCTACCCACAGCAGGTTGCACAGGAACATGTCCAGGTGGGTTTGGAATGTCTCCAGAGACAGAGACTCCACCACCTCTCTGGGCAGCCTCTGCCAGGGCTCTGCCACCCTCAAAGTCAAGAAGTTCCTACTCACGTTGAGATGGAACCTCCTGTGTTCAAGTTTGTGCCCGTTTCCTCTTGTCCTCTCACTGGGCACCACTGAAAAAAGCCTGGTCCTATCCTCCTGACACCTGCTCTTGAAGTATTTCTAGGCATGGATCAGATCCCCCCTCAGTCTTCTCCAGACTAAAAACACCCAAGTCCCTCAGCCTTTCCTCATCAGAGAGATGCTCCAGGCCCCTCATCATCTTTGTGGTCCTCTGCTGTACCCTCTCCAGCAGTTCCCTGTCCTTCTTGAACTGGGGAGCTCAGAACTGGACCCAGTGCTCCAGATGGTGCCTCACCAGGGCAGTGTAGGGGGGATGACCTCCCTCCACCTGCTGGTCAAACTCTTCCTGATGCCCCCCAGGATACCACTGGCCTTCTTGGCCACCAGGGCACATTGCTGACTCATGGGCATCCAGAAGATTTCAGAAATACTGTCTCTATTAAAAATCTGCTACACAAAGTGCTACTGACCAAGACACTGATGTTTCCTACGATCCCACTCAGTATCAGATCTCGCCGACACTTAGTTGCTTTTAACCATCGATTCAATCAAATCACCTGCACTATTGGGTACTTAATTATTTAACTTAGTCTTTCAATGGCAAAAAATGTAGCTGTACGTTTTACCTTCACAAAGAAAAACAGCTGGGAACCCACTGAGATACCAAAGCACAGATTTTGTAGTTATTTATTTATACAAATATTTGTAGAGCTCGATACCAAATTAATGAAATAAGAATGCTCAGCCACACTTGGGAAAACGTCAGTACAATATCATTAATAAGAAAATATTATAGTGGTTTTAAAAATCCCAATAAAAGCATAGTCATTGAGTTAAAAAAAAAAACAAAAACAAAACAACCACCACAAAGAAAACAAGCATTTGTGTATCCAAGGCTCCCAGTGAAAGGGAAAAAGGGTTTTTACTGTAAATTTGCACAATGTCTAGACTACGAAGCTTGGAATGTGCCAGACATTGCCAGGTTATAAAATAATACTGATTTCTCACTTTGGTGTTGTGAAAAAATACAGGAAATTTACTTGTTTGTACAATTCCAATTAAGAACTAAATCAGCATAAACAAAAAGTATTTCTATTGAGTGAAATCTGGGCCGTGATGCTTTGTCTAGCAAGAAAAAGCCAAGGTTCTGAAATTAGAACATAAAAAAATTCCTATGTTTCCCATCAAAGAGAGGAGGACAAAGAGAGGATGGCCTCAAGAAACGATGGCCCGCAAAACTAAATTAACATTACACGGGCCCCAGTGCATTTCAATCTCTAATTATGTTGTAATCGAGGAAAAAAATGCAACAATTCGGAAGTGAAAATTAAAGTTAATTTAAGCTTCGAATTTCAAGGTAAACGTTTTCTCAACTAAGTGACCCCAAAGAGACTTTCCAAGAACGTCACTCACAGGGGACGCCGTCCCTGCCTATCGCTTCTGCGCTTCTCCTGGCGGAGCTGTATTTTCTCTTGCTAATTTTCTTCACCTTCAAAAAGCTTCTCAGCCAGCCTCAGCGCATCACCTCCAACAAACATCCATTAGTCAAAGCAAATCCCTGGCTTCCTGTGGGACCTACAGGATTTAATGACATCGCCTGCTGCTGGGCATCATCGGTGACCGAGACAAGCACATCTCCTTCCACTCCCCAGCTCTCATTAAATTCTTAGCTAAGAGTTTCCAGAGACAGGATCTGGTTTCATGCCAAAGCTGGATGTTATTTGAAGCCCCCGAGACTTGTTCTTCTGTACACTGGGACCGTACAAGTTGTTCTCCACAAGGCTTTTACATACCTTTCATCTTTAAGAGCTAATTGCTCCAGCTGGTCTCTCCAAAGTACGTCATCTTCTGTTTTGTTGAAGAAGAGCAGCTTCACCGTTCTGAAAAAAAAAAGAACAAAACTGTTACTCAAACGCAGGTGAAAGAATCAGAACGTACCACATTTAGAAACTTTTACTTTACGTTTTGTTTGCTGGTTTGATTTGCAGCCCTGCAATTCTCCAATCTTTTTGCCAACCAACTCAACGTTGTCTTTCTTGGGATACCTAAAAGCCTGTTGAACTCGTGACCTCTTTCAGATATCACAACCCTAATTGTCCACAGTCAGAACCTCTAGCTCAGGGACTGCTCCCCTGAAGAAAACAAGAATTCTCCTGAAGTCACTAACACCCGACTGAGAACACAGGATAGAGCTTGTCCAGTTTTACCTACTGGATTTCTCAGTCCTGAGCGCTACTGCTTCAATTAACAGCCGGGGTAGGAACCCTGTACAGTTTTTTAATATGATATACACCGGCTTGCGGAGGTGAAACTGGAGTTTCAAGAAGGTTATGTCAATATTAATTTCCTAAAAATGGAATCCAAACACACAGGAGTAAGAGAAAACTAACTCATCATTTGAAGAGCAAACTATGGCTAAGTACCAGGTTATCTTGTTCCTTCTCTATTTGTCCAGAGAAGGGCAATGGAGTTGGTGAGGGGTCTGGAGATCAAGTTGTTGGAGAAGAGGCTGAGGGAGCTGGGATTGTTCAGCCTGGAGAAAAGGAGGCTGAGGGGAGACCTTCTTGCTTTCCTCACCTTCCTTAAAGTAAGGTGTAGCCGGGAGCAGGGGGGTAGTGTCAGTCTCTTCTCCCAAATCAGAGGTGATGGGATAAGAAGTAACGTCCTCAAGTTGCACTAGGGGAGGTTCAGATTGGAGATCAGGAAACATTTTAACACTGAAAGGGTTATTAATCCTTGGAATGGGCTGCCCAGGGAAGGCTTTGAGGCACCTTTTTAACTGCTGGCATATAACTGCAATCAGAGGGATAAATTTTTCAAGAAGACTGAGGTGTGGATGCAGTAAAGACTGGGTAGAGCACACACCAGGTGCAGTTCAGGGGTTCCTGCATTTACCAACACATCATCTGCCTTCTGTCAACTGTCCCCAGGGTATTACTCTGTCCTTAGCAATAAAGAATTTAGGTTTACGTGGCTTCATCAAATGGTAAATTCTGTTTTGTAAAGTCAGTCTTTGTGTTTTACCTCTGCTGTAGCATAAAAGCCTGATGAGATTTTAGCACTAACTTTAGTGACAGTGTTTATCTTTTTTTTTATGAACTATCTGGCAAATATAACACTTGCAAACAGTAACCTTCTGGGTAAGTAGATTTTATAAATCAACATAGAATCATGGAATTGTCCAGGTTGGAAGGAACCTTCAGGATCATCTAGTCCAACCCCCAACCTAACTCTGATAAAAACCATCACTAACCCATGTCTCTAAGCACCATGTCAACCCATCTTATAAATCCCTCCAGGGATGGTGCCTCAACCCCTTCCCTGGGCAGCCCATTCCAAGGATTAATAACCCTTTCCATGTAGAAGTTTTTCCTGATATCCAATCTGAACCTCCCCCGGTGCAACTTGAGACCATTTCCTCTTGTCCCATCGCCTGTGACTTGGAGAAGAGACTGACCATCCCTCAGCTACACCTTACTTCCAGGAATTTGTGGAGAGCAAGAAGATCTCCAGATGAATTTATATTTACAGTTATAAATGGACAATCACCTCAAGCACAACTGGTTCTGGGTTCTGAAGGACATTGGCCAAGAAGGCCAATGACATCTGGGGATGCATCAAGAAGACTGTGACCAACAGGTGGAAGGAGGTCATTCTCCCCCTCTGCTCTATCTTGCTGAGGTCCCAGCTGAAGCACCAGGTCCAGTTCTGAGCTCCCCAGTTCAAGGACAGGGAACTGCTGGAGAGGGCACAGCAGAGGACCACAAAGAGGATGAGGGGCCTGGAGCATCTTTCTTGGGTGGAAAGACTGAGAGACTTAAGTCTTTTTAGGNGTCCCTTCCAACCCCATAGCATGCTGTGATTCGGGGCCAAAACATCCTGTTCACTTGAACAACAAGTAACACTTCCTTCTCTAGATTTTAGTTAGGAGCAGAGCACCGAACGCAAACACAAAACAAACTTTTTATACATTTGAAAATACTTAAATGTTACGCTTAAACATCTTGCTTTTGTGAAAACCAGAACTCACCTGGTAAAAACACGTCCCTGTTGCTTAGCAGGTGACAATAACATAGAATTATTAATAAAGAGAGGCCGTAACTAAGCAGTTGTAAACCTCCTCAGCCTGAAAAACAGTATCTACATTGAGATACTTCAATACAAAAAAAAAAAGTCGCTCAAACAAAAATCTATTTCAAAAGAAACCCTCAGATTTTCTACTTGGTGAACTCATTTGTATCATGACTAAATTCTAAAATGCAAATCGATCCATATTTCTGATGGAAGCCAATAACTAAATCTGAGTAAATTCCCTAAGACTCCGACAAACTCCTCCCTAACGTGTGCCAGCTTTTGGCATAAGCCGATGAAAAAATGCTTTCATACCATTTATTAATTTTTTAAAAAGCGTTTTATTAACACTGAAGCTTGCCCATTGTGCATCCTCCTTCCCATGGGTGATTCTAGCTCGGGGTTAAATCATAAGACACGTACGTACCTGAGGCACCTGACCTCAGCCAGAGCAAGATTCAGGAGTTTAACCATCGGTGTGAAGCCTGTGCCCGCTGCCAACAAAAAGAGATCTTCTAAATTGTGAAGCCGTGATTTCTTGAAGTTACCTTCAGGATTGCTGACGGAAATACAGTCCCCTTTATTAAATAAACAAACAGAATGATAAATGTTAATAAAATGAAAACAAACTAATGAGTACTCTAAAAGGCCCTTTCATATTGCCTTCATCTTTGTAGCGTTAGAGTTTCTTTCAGAAGGGCACCATTTATTGCACACAAGGATCGTTCTTAGAAGAGATGGTCAACTAAAACGGCTTGTTTTGATGGATTTTGCACTCTGTGAGTACTCAAACGTTTGCAAAACCAGTGTTAAAAATCTGATTCCTTGTTACAGTAAGGATATAACCCCGTAAGTTTGGGGCATGAAGAATAACGTTTAAAATGTTCTAAGCACATCCTGGTGTGTAAATAGACACACTTATACCCAACCCAGCACAGGCTGGAGGCTGACCTGCTGGAGAGCAGCTCTGAAGAAAAAGTCTTGGGAGTCTTGGTGGACAACAGGATGCCCATGAGCCAGCAATGTGCCCTGGTGGCCAAGAAGACCAACATTCTCCTGCGGTGCATCAGGAAGAGTGTGACCAGCAGGTGGAAGATGGTCATCCTGCCCCTCTGCTCTCCCCTGGGAAGGCAACAGCTGGAACACTGGGTCCAGTTCTGGGCTCCCCAGTTCAACAAGGACAGGGAACTGCTGGAGAGGGTACAGCAGAGGACCACAAAGATGAGGGCCAGAGCATCTCTCTGATGAGGAAAGGCTGAGGGACTTGGGTGTTTTTAGTCTGGAGAAGACTGAGGGGGGATCTGATCCATGCCTAGAAATACTTCAAGAGCAGGTGTCAGGAGGATAGGACCAGGCTTTTTTCAGTGGTGCCAGTGAGAGTACAAGAGGGAATGGGTACAAACTTAAACATCAGAAGTTCCATCTAAACACAAAGAGGAACTTCTTCACTTTGATGGCTGCAGAGGCTGCCCAGAGAGGTGGTGGAGTTTCCATCTCTGGAGACGAGACATTCCAAACCCACTTGGAAACATTCCTGTGCAACCTGCTCTGTGTTGGCCTGCTTTGGCAGGGGGCTGGACTAGATGATCTTGATCTCAGATGATCAAAACAGACCTTGAGGNTGATCTCAGATGATCTAAACAGACCTTGAGGGGCTGAGGCAGGTCCAGAGATGGGCAACTGAGCTGGTGTGTGGTCTGGAAAATAAGCCTTACAAGGAGTAGCTGAAGGAGCTGGGGTTGTTCAGCCTAGAGAGGAGGAGGCTGAGAGGAGACCTTTTCACTCTCTACAATTGTCTGAAACAAGGGGGTAGCCAGGGGGGTTGGTCTCTTCTCCTAGGGAATAGGGGATGGGAAAAGAGGAAACGGACACAAGTTGCGCCAAGGGAGGTTCAGACTGGAGACTGGGAAAAATGTTTACATGGAAAGGGTTATTCAGCCTTGGAATGGGCTGCCCAGGGAAGAGGTTTGTGAGAAGCACCAGCTCACACACAGAACGTAGGAGAGGACAAAGTCATCGAAGCAAAGGTT
>VZRU01010883.1:1666-22498 GCA_013398155.1 Pedionomus torquatus | reverse complement strand
TAAAAACAAATTTTTTTTGATGGGGGTTTTTTTTTTTTTTTTTTTTTTTTATCAGCATTAGGTTGATGGTTGGACCACATGATCTTAGAGGTCTCTTCCACCCTAGACAATTCTATGTTTCTATTCTGTCTCCAGAAGTCCCCTCCAACCCCTCACCATTCCGTGATTCTGTAGAACAGTAAGAACTTCACAGTACCCAGACAGCCAGTCTGAAAAGATACAGCAACCACTGCACAAACCAAGCACAACTCCCACCCACCAAGTTATAGTTACCAATTTGTAGGTGGTCAAGTGCCTGCGTGAACAGTCCATGGGAATAAATTTTAATCATTAAATATAAATGTGCACCATCGTGGCGAGATGGCTCTTTGAAATCCAGTGGCAAAGAAGGCAATACGGGTGTGTACGGTTTTACCACCTCTGTCCCTAGAGAGAAGACAAAAAAAATAGCCGAAGTAATAGGAAGAGGATTCTATAGACAGGAAATTTAGTGCAAACAAATACCAAAAATAAACAAATGGTAAACAAATAACCTGCATATCCCATAACAATAACACCATCCCATGCTTTTAAGCGAGTGCGCTACTTTCCACTGCACCAGTTCTTATTCCAGTTCTTATTCTCCCATTAAAATCCTCAGGCCACTGTACAGTACCTTATTTCTACACTACTCAGCAAGTCAAATCACTGGAAGGAAAGATCTAGAGTCATCCCCAATCAACAGGAAAATCTAAACATTTACGCTGAGTAGCAAGGACCACAGCTTGCTTATTTTTTTTTTTTCCTGGATGGATACAGCAGGTTATTGGTACTGCATGATCAGATTTTCTTCCGCTATCATTTCAAAAAGCTGTGGTATTATGATAGAAAAAAAAACAGACTGAAGGCATTGGACACCAGCAAAGAGTTAGGTGGGGAGGAGGAGGAGGAAACAGTTTGCAATTAAAAGATGTATAAAAATTCTTCTGAGAAATCTCTGCTACGCACAGCGAGATGCAAGTACCATCACCAGTATAATAATATGCAAATTTTAAGAAGTAGCCTTAAAAAATAGAACGGATATTTCTTGAACTTCCTTTTTTTTTTTTTTAAGGTCATCTTTGACAAAATTTGGAAGAATACTGCTCAAACTCTGCTTTCTAAGATGCATCCCTCCAACAATCTCATGTTACCATTAGTATCACACGACAGGAGTGTAAAGCAGCTTTTCCACGAATGCTCTAGATCCCTCAGATGACAAAATTCCATTAAAAAAACAAAAGTAAAGTCACAATGTTACCCTCCATGTGCCCAAAAAGGAACAAACTAAAGGGAACTGACTAATGTACATAAATGTATAACATATACATATATATAACCCATATACAGTGAGCTTCCCTGCCTTCAGAGGAATGGCACTACTTAAGCTTAAGTAGAGAAAATGATTTAAAGGGAGAGCTGAAAAGAGCTCAGAAGGTCAGCAGTAAATGCCAGCCTCCTCGTCAGTCAGCTTTCCAGCAATATTAATCCAGTCTAGCTCATTATTAAGCGCTAATTGCGATCCTGGAAGCAGAGACTTTCTAACTACAACCAGGACATCAGCGGCCACGGACCCGGCACTCTCTCGAGACCACGAAAAGGGATTTATGTTAACATCGCCACAGCTACACTCTCTGTTTTTCTTACCTGCAATGATTTGTTTGAGGTAAACGTGTTGGCCAGCGGGANACATTCCAAACCCACTTGGAAACATTCCTGTGCAACCTGCTCTGTGTTGGCCTGCTTTGGCAGGGGGCTGGACTAGATGATCTTGATCTCAGATGATCTAAACAGACCTTGAGGGGCTGAGGCAGGTCCAGAGATGGGCAACTGAGCTGGTGTGTGGTCTGGAAAATAAGCCTTACAAGGAGTAGCTGAAGGAGCTGGGGTTGTTCAGCCTAGAGAGGAGGAGGCTGAGAGGAGACCTTCTCACTCTCTACAATTGTCTGAAACAAGGGGGTAGCCAGGGGGGTTGGTCTCTTCTCCTAGGGAATAGGGGATGGGAAAAGAGGAAACGGACACAAGTTGCGCCAAGGGAGGTTCAGACTGGAGACTGGGAAAAATGTTTACATGGAAAGGGTTATTCAGCCTTGGAATGGGCTGCCCAGGGAAGAGGTTTGTGAGAAGCACCAGCTCACACACAGAACGTAGGAGAGGACAAAGTCATCGAAGCAAAGGTTGAAAACAAAGCTTTAGTGATGGGTGNCACATATATATAACCCATATACAGTGAGCTTCCCTGCCTTCAGAGGAATGGCACTACTTAAGCTTAAGTAGAGAAAATGATTTAAAGGGAGAGCTGAAAAGAGCTCAGAAGGTCAGCAGTAAATGCCAGCCTCCTCGTCAGTCAGCTTTCCAGCAATATTAATCCAGTCTAGCTCATTATTAAGCGCTAATTGCGATCCTGGAAGCAGAGACTTTCTAACTACAACCAGGACATCAGCGGCCACGGACCCGGCACTCTCTCGAGACCACGAAAAGGGATTTATGTTAACATCGCCACAGCTACACTCTCTGTTTTTCTTACCTGCAATGATTTGTTTGAGGTAAACGTGTTGGCCAGCGGGAACACGGAGGTGTGTGCTCTTGGGCAACGTTAAGCAAAAGAGCTTGGTGTCGTGGGTAACTTCTGTTTTAGAAACCAACTTGCATTTTCGGTAGAAGAGTCCTGAAAACATGGTTTGACTTGTTATTTAAGTCTCAATTGGTTTTTCTGTTCTTACACATCTCTTACTAAGAGATAAAGGTATATATCTCACTATATACAGGTACAAAAAAAAACTATAAACAGATGCTTTTGTGTCGTTTTACTATTATATTATATTTCTAATTTTGGATTAAGGACTCATTTATAGCCTTACATAGAATCATAGAATTGTCTAGGTTGGAAGGGAGACCTTTCACATCATTTAGTCCAACCAACAACCTAACTCTGATAAAACCCATCACTAACCCATGTACCACATCTATCTATCCTTTAAGTATCTTCAGGGTCAGAGCCTCCACCACTTCCTTGGGCAGCCCATTCCAAGGCTTGATAAACCCTTTCAATGTAAACATTTTTCCTAATCTTGAATCTGAACCTCCCCTGGTGCAATTTGAAGCCATTTCCTCTTGTCCCATCACCTGTGACTTGGGAGAAGAGACTGACCCCCCATCCTGGCTACCCCTTCCTTTCAGGGAGTTGCAGAGAGTGAGAAGGTCTCCCCGGAGCCTTCTCTTCTCCAGGCTGAACACCCCCAGCTCCCTCAGCCTGTCCTCACAGCAGAGGTGCTCCAGCCCTCTAATCATCTTTGTGGCCCTCCGCTGGACTCATTCCAACAGTTCTGTGTCCTTTCTCTGTTGAGGACTCCAGAAGAAGCAATCAAATCCCACTTCTTACTTTTGCATTTTGCCACTGCACCAGCTGATGCTTCTTTACTTCCTGACTTCAATCCCACCCCAATTCTCCCCTGAAGAGAAATGGGCTACCAGAAAATCTGTACATCATTTGTGCGCGGCCCTAAATCCTCAAGCGAGCCAAAATTCTTTCTGGACTCAACATGACTACTCTTCTTCAAGCAAGTCTTGCCTGACAGAGGCTTACATAAGTTTCCAGCGAAGTCTTCATCAAACGCAAGACAAAATATAAAGGAAATTCTAGGCATTGCTGCAGCTGAAGCAACCACAGTGATCTCTTCCTTGCTCTTACCTCCAAAAGCCCAAGTCAGTAAGGCTGAAATTTATACTTAACTAGGGTCCTGTACTCATTTTCCTTATTGTAGCATTATTACCCCAAACATTTTGCTATTCCCAGGTAATTCTGCATTAAAAACGCGAGCCAAAGAGTTGAAGACAGCTAGAGACTTGTTAGAGTGGTGTGCGACAGCACAGTCGATTAGTGCCTGAAGGACCAGCCATCTCTTTTAATGTTCCCTTCTTCCCTAAGCACAGAACGACAGCCTGTCAATTCCACACAGAGAGAAGCAAAAGGATTTCAAACAGAGAAAAGCTTTCCAACAAATATTTATCCACAAAACACTTTAAAATTAAGGGTTTAAAGAAGAGGTTCCAGCTCAGCCATGCTTCTTTCTAACTGGCTTTATTTCCAAGGGTATAAATATATATATATAAATATATATATATATAGCTAGAAGGGTCAAGTACCTAAATACAGGCACTTACCCCTGGCAAAACGTTCAGGTCACTAAATCTCAGCTACACATGCAATTTGTGCGTGGACTAAGCTAACATCAAATTCATGACATACTGCTATGGCCACAGTAGGTGGCCAGGCCCTTTTCCTGCACACACTTGTTTTCTTAAATTATTCAACTACCTACCAGTGAGTTATCCATTATAAATGCCTGCAGAGACATGATGTAAAGCCTCTGACACGGAGTAAATCTTCCTTCACTAATATTTTCTCGTGCTTTTCATCTAACGTCCTACAAACAGCTTAGTTGGAATGGGCACATTTCAGACGTACCAAAAGAATCCCTACAGCCCCAAAAAACGAAAGGCAATAATTCCATTTCATATCACTCTGGAAGAGAAATGTCAGCAGCTTTCCAGTAGCTACATTAAAGAAATGTTATAAAAAGTCTGCATTTATTTGATTTTCTACCCATCTTCTGGAAAACAATACCTACTGAGATTGCAAAGCGCCGTATACAAATAAGCACGTAAAGGTCATTACAGTTCTGCAGATTTAAAAATTACTTGAACAGGTACAGGAGAGGTTGGTAGTTTTAGAATCCTAGAATGGTTTGGGTTGGAAGGGACCTCAAAGATCATCCAGTTCCAACCCCCCTGCCCTGGGCAGGGACACCTCCCACCACACCAGGTTGCTCCAAGCCCCTTCCAGCCTGGCCTTGAACCCCTCCAGGGATGGGGCAGCCACAGCTGCTCTGGGCAACCTGTTCCAGTGCCTCACCACCCTCACAGGAAAGAGTTTCTTCCTAATATCCAATCTAAATCTCTACTTTTCCAATTTAAAACCATTACCTCTTGTCCTGTCAGTACACTTCCTGATGAAGAGTCCCTGAATGACTTTGTCCAGGAGTGTAGAAGCCTCCAATGCATAGATTCCATGGCTGAGCTGAAAGCTCAGGGTTGAATAAAGACAAGACATCTAGACCTGAACATTCGTCCTCCATAAGACTTCTGGCATGTTCAATGTTAAATGTGGGGGGTTTAAAATTAAAAAATAATAGAAGGAGAAATTCATTTTCTAGAGTAGGTATAAAGAAGCCATAGATATCTAAATATTTGCTATATTCATCACCTTTATAATCAGGGAACTGAAGAACTCGGGCTCAGCAAGCCCTTTAAGTTCTCTGGAGATTCAATTTAAGCTGATCTGCAGCCTGTCAGCGCTACGTAACGAAGTTCTCCTGTGCCTGTAACACTTCTCTGCGTAACAGGACAAATGCCGTGTTGGAGACCGACTTCTTAGGAGAATAAAAACCAACCTACAGAATAATCATCTAGGAAGCATCCGTTATGAATTGGATTGAACCTTGGCTCAACTTGGATTTTTTTTTGAATCGCATCCGATCATCCTCACCTTCCTCATTTGCACAGGATCTATAAATGCACTGCATTCTACACTGCTCGTTCTTTCAGGTTATTTTCTCATCTCGTTTTCCATAATCATGAGAAGTGCTAAGGAGGGAGTAGATTAGCAATGAACATATTAGTCCAAGCTGCATCCCCTTACAATAGAAGGTTATATTGAAAAAAAAAAATCTAATATTAAAGCGGATGACTCAACAGTTCCTGAAACTCTCTGAAGGAAAATTACATTCTACAGAAGCTAAAGGTAGCTGAAGAGACGTGCTTTTATGCAGTCAGTCTTCCTTTTTTTTGTCCCGTGGTAATCTCTCAGCTTTAAAAGGCCGAAGCAGCAGGACGGAGAGCCAGGGAGAGGTGCCCAACATGGTGATCCACATTTAATCAGCTCTTAAAATTGTACAATTTTGCTTTCACGCATGGTAATGCAGATGACCGTCAGTCAGCTCTTCAGCACTATTAGACAGAGGGGCCCTTCAGAATCTGGGTAACTGCAATAATATCAGGACCGCGCTTATATTCTACACCGTCAATCTGCAGAAATTTTTCATTTAGTTGTGAATACATAAAGAAGAAATAGATAAGGTCATACACTTTGGTGCTGCGTCATGTTCATATACTGTGTTAGCACAAAACAGACTCATTTCTAACATCAACTGCTTCTTGCAGACACATCAGCTTGTTCGGAGCTGGTGTCCATACCCACACGTGGCTTGAAGTCCCTTCTTTAATCACAGCCCAAATTACAAAGATTCTGTGCGCTGAAACAAGATTTCAGCATTGAAAGATGTTATTTTATCTCCAAGAAGAGTTGGAAGCAGAGGGGTTTGTTCCTTTGCTGCTGTTACACCTAGAGTGATAGACACAAATCCATGCGCTATTCCCTCAGGGTCTACAGAGGATTCCATTTGGGCAGAAAAGATATGAATCGTAGACTATTTAGAGTTGGCAAGGAGCTTAAAGATCAAGTTCCAACCCCCCTGCCATGGACAGGGACACCTTCCCACCAGACCAGGTTGCTCCAAGCCCCATCCAGCCTGGCCTTGAACCACTCCAGGGATGGGGCAGCCACAGCTTCTCTGGGCAACCTGTTCCAGTGCCTCACCACCCTCACAGCAAAGAGCTTCTTCCTGAGATCCAATCTAAATCTCCCCTCTTCTAGTTTAAAACCATTGTTCTTTGTCCTATCACTATGCTTCCTGACCAAGAGTCCCTCTCCAGCTCTCCTGGAGCTCCCTTCAGATACTGGAAGTCCCCTCTTCTAGTTTAAAACCATTGTTCTTTGTCCTATCACTATGCTTCCTGACAAGAGTCCCTCTCCAGCTCTCCTGGAGCTCCCTTCAGATACTGGAAGGCTGCTCTAAGGTCTCCCCGGAGCCTTCTCTTCTCCAGGCTGAACAGCCCCAGCTCTCTCAGCCTGTCCTCATAGGAGAGGTGCTCCAACCCTCTAATCATCTTCGTGGCCCTCCTCTGGACCCATTCCAACAGTTCTACATCCTTTTTCTGTTGAGGACTCCAGAGCTGGACACAGGACTCCAGGTGGGGTCTCACGAGTGCAGAGTAGAGGGGGAGAATCCCCTCCCGTGCCCTGCTGGTCACGCTGCTTTGGATGCAGCCCAGGATGGGGTTGGCTTTCTGGGCTGCCAGCGCACACTGCTGGCTGTGTGAAGCACACAGATAGGAAGCACACAGATAGCCAGGAGATGGAATAACGCTCAAGAAATTTTACCTTCCCCTGTTAGGTTTTTCCAGTCTTTTCACAAGCCTGGAAGACCTCTAATTCCATTGTGGCACTAAACAAACCAAAGCAAAGCCAAAGAACACCTCTAAGCCAAACCCTTTTGAGGTGAATTTTTGAGCAGCTTTCAACAACATTCCTGAAAGAAACGAGGGTATGAACACAGAAAGTCTTGACAGAAAGCCAGTATGACTAACAAGCTCCAAAAAGTCTTAAACCCACAGGTAACATGCCCATGAAACTGCTCACCTCTGTCCGTGCGTTTGATAAATGTATTATGACTCTCCAAGGGCTGTCCCAGCTTTTCCCAATGACCATTATCCTTTTTCTTTAAGATAATCTCCACTTTCCCAACTTTTTCGGCAATATTTACTAAAAGAGAAAAAGGTTTCACACTGTTACTTTTACTTGCATCTGGTACAAAAAAAAAAAAAAAATCTGGTATTTTACTCCTCCTTTGTAATGAAATTTTAGAGCTAGTTGTTTCTCAAGACACACAGAATTAATCTGCTAATTAAAATATCAAATAAAATGTAGCTTCAGCAAAGTCTTTGTAATGTTTTACAGTGCATTTAAGACAAGCAGCACTAATTTAATATGCATAATTAATATCTCTTATTTACTCAATACCTTGTGAAATGCTTCACAGCCCATCTGGTCAAAAAGAATGCTCGTTAATTCAGACTCCTCATTTACTGGAAATCAGTAACTACCACAATATATTACTTCCTTTCTTTTCAAGGATATGTAAATGAATAATTAAATGTAAAATCCCAATCTGAATAATCAAATATAAAATCCCAAAGAACAGTTTACAAATACTCAGAGAGAAATTATTTTAACATTTAGTCATATTCAGAGGGGTCAGAGCAACACCAATGTATTACTTTCACAAGCTCAAATATTACAATTTAAAAAAAAAAAAATATAATTATTCAATGTTATGGTTTGATTTGATTGTGTCAGAACCTGGTGGGAAGCAAAAGTGTAAAGTTTCCAAATGAGTCAGAAAAATAACCTGAACTTTCACATTCTGGTATTAGAAAAGATACAAAAGTGCTGCAAGAGACAGAACCTACCAGCCACGTCTTCTTGAACTGCATTATCCAAGTCTGAAAAAGAGAGAAAAACTCGACGTTAAGGAAAAAACAAAATTACATTCTACTCCTCATATATACATACAGCTTAAGGCTAGGGACACCGAGTGAACTGACGCACCTAGAACCCTACACATCCTTATCTGGCCCTAAAATTTCATCCATGACTTCTGCAGGCTCAATGTAGAACATTAAGAAAAGCATGAGTTTTTCCCCATTACTTTTAAGGACGACTCGTGTAAAGCTACCGGTCTGCAATCTAGATAAATCATTCCACCCGCCCTTGTTGATAAAAAACATCGAAAACGTGTTTGAAGAAAAGAATTCTACAGAAATTTTACATCAATTTCTCGCTGCACGTGATTCCACATGTGAAAAAATAAGTACATATTAAGGAAATGAAGATTTGAGTTGCTAAGCATCATAATTCCTGTACATCAAGGTACTAGTATTAATTGCTAATGAAAGAGCAATCAAATATTAACTGAAATACGAAAAAGGGGCTTTAATAAAGTAGAACCAAAGTTCAGTACTTTCACCTCCAAAATTATGGTACCTACCGAGGTCGACAAGGTATGAGTGGTCACCCATGATGATTTCTGCCCTTAATCGTTTGTCTTGACAGTCAACTACCACCAACTCAGCATTCATGTCCTTTCATGAACAAGGAAAAAGAACCATTTTAATACAGATCCCCCAGAGTTCAAGCTGGATCACAACTGCATCTTGGAATCATAGAATTGTCTAGGCTGGAAGGGACCTTTCCGATCATCTAGTCCAACCATCAACCTAACTCTGATAAAAACCTTCACTAACCCATGTCTCTAAGCACTATGGCAACCTGCCTTTTAAATCCCTCCAGGGATAGTGCCTCAACTATGTCCCTGGGCAGCCCATTCCAAGGCTTAATAACCCTTTCAGTGTCAACATTTTTCTTAATCTCCAATCTGAACCTCCCCTGGTGCAACTTGAGGCCATTTTCTCTTGTCCTATCACCTGTGACTTGGGAGAAGAGACCCACCTTTGGCTACACCCTCCTTTCAGGGAGTTGTAAAGGGCAAGAAGATCTCTCCTCAGGAGAACCTCATTTTCTCCAGGCTGAACACCCCCGGCTCCTTCAGCCTCTCCTCATAAGACTTGCTCTCCAGACCCCTCTGCTGCCCTTCTCTGGACCTGCTCCAGCACCTCAATGTCTTTTCTGTGGTGAGGGGCCCAAAACTGGACACAGCACTCAAGGTGGGGCCTCACCAGGAACTACAGCAGAATCTTATAGTTCTCCCTTTCATAAAAGACACTTACCTTCTGCTTAGTATATATGACAACGGTGATAAAACTATCCGTTTGGAACCAATCATAACTGTAAAACAAACAATAAAGCAAAGAATATATCTGCTTTCTCAGGGCATACCAAAATATATTTAACATATAGTTTTCAAGCAGAGATTCTTTCCTGAATTTACAAGCCAAATACGTTATTTAGTATTTCTTGAAGAGATCTGTCCAGAGTCACTAATTCTGAAAAGACTATTAAAATAACAACAGTCTAATTACGCAGAGCGTTGGCTTCACTTAAAAAGCACGTGCGTACTCTTTGAAGAATATGAGCCTTCCTAACAAGATGATTAAAATCTTGACTCCACACAAAAGTATTAAATAGCCAAGGGGGCTTCCAAGAGTTACGAATTCCATGCACATACCACAAAATACAGTCCCCTTCACTCCCCCAAATCAAGGTTTTACATTCCTATGTTCCCAAGCTGCCCGAACCTTGCAATAAATCCAGGGTGAGGTATGAAACAAAGCTTCCAAGTGCTAATTGGTTGTCTGGCCTTACACCTGCTAAGAAGAGACTTACCCTATCCCTACCCATTTTCCTGGGGACCATACATCTGACAATCTCATACCCGGCTCCCCACCACGGAACAGTTTGGGTTGGAATGGACCTTCAAGACCACTGAGTTCCAACCCTCCTGCCAGGACACCTCCCACCAGACCAGGTTGCTCAAAGCCCCATCCAGCCTGGCCTGGAACCCCACCAGGGATGGGGCAGCCACAACTCTAGCTAGACCTCTCTAGCTCTCACTTGACTGCCCATTGGGTTGCAATCCCTGGCAGCAAAAGTCAACCTCTCTCATCTCATCTCCACATCTCTACTACCTTCTCCCTTCCCCAATGTCCTAACCACTTCTTTGGACTCCTGGACTACAAAAGAATGCAGAGAGGGAGGATGCTCCCTCCAGCAGACATTCCTGCCAGCCAAGATGTTCTAGGCTGCACTCCTTCCACTCACGTACCAGAACACACCAGACACACAGGAAATATAAATTCATACCTCGGAGTTAAATCTTTACCAGAAGCACCCAGCACTTTCTTCTCAGGGACCATACCTGCAAAGAACAGAGATTCATTACAACATTTGCTGTGATCCTCACTTCATAGAAATTGTAATCAGAGATGGTTTATAAATAAAAATATTTATAACATTGAATGCTGTAAATACCCCTTCCACAATATTTTGTGGCATTATTTCCACAGGCAGCCAGAAGTACCCATGTACTTCAAAATGTTTTGCTTTGATTCAGCGCTTTCTCTTGGAGAGCAGGCTCCCAGAAGACCGAGTTCTAGTTCAGAAATTAAGATTTCCATCTGCCACAGAACCTGTGTGTGCAACCCTTCTGGTACCTGTAGCTTGGTCTCAGTTTCATCTCATGCTTTCACACTTTGCGAGTGAAGTGTGGGAAAAAAAATGTTGTTATCTGAATGAATTGCCTTTAATAGAACTATTTGTTTCTAAAATTCGCATGAAGAGATTCAATTTGGGATGTCTGATCTAACCTAACTCTCAAGTAAAATTTCACATCAGTCAGTTAAGCAGAGATATCAGCCTTAATCTCTCTACTTGGCACTCTGCTAGGAATTTTCACAGAATTCAGCTACTCGCTTTAATTATTAAACAACATGAAACAGTCTGAAAAAGCCTTTGCTGGGAGGCAGCCCTTGGACAGTCTTTGAAAACATCAATGGTACTAATCTCTGGTCTAATAAAAATTGATCACCTTTGGCAAAAATTGGAGCAGAGATGACAGATGATGAAGGATTGCAATCCTTCATCAACTTCAAACCAAGAAATTCTATAGAATCACGATGGAGGAACCTGCACAGACGAAAATACAGTACGATTTGTAACACCACGAGAACAGCAGGAGCTTTTCTGAGCAGTGTTTCGGCAGATGGATAAGATAAGAGTTGGAAAGTGCTGGTTTCGAGCCCATTCAAAAGCAAACCTCGCAAACCTGAAATGGCTATGCATAAAATAATTAATGTAAAAATTCTCAATTACTGAGATGATTATTTTCTAAGTACCAGTACGTTTTGTAGTTTGACTACAAGCTTAAACGCAGGAATTGAGTGGCTCCACCATGTGGAAAGTAGACAGAAATGAAAAGAGCCACTCGGGTGTAATCCAATCAGTCAAAATTATTTGATCATCCAGATGGGGGAATTAACCCAAAGCAATTAAAACTGGCTGGAATTACTTATTCTTTGATCCTTAATTAGCCCTAAGTACACACCATCTGCAGCTGCCAAGGAAGTTAAATAGCAGAGCAGTCAAATCATTGCAAAAGAAAACCAATCACCTAATGATAAAAGCCTTTCTGAGGGCTAAGCATTTCTTAAGGACATACATCATATGCTTAAGTTGGTCTCCATAGATAATTTGTGATCATACACACTCCTGTTGGCTTTTCCAGGGCAAGAGAGATACACCAACAGTCACGATAAAAAATAATGTTCTAGCAAACCAAGTTATTTAGGAATTATTCTGAAATATTGCAAGATGCTACGTGAAAACAAGAAGTCACATTGCAATAAAAAAGGTGACGCAGGTGACTGATGAACCAATTAAGGAAAGTGCCCTTCTGGTCACGGTGGTCATTAATAAAAAAAGCTGGCGGTGAAACCAAAAGCTGTTGGCAGATGTGAAAAGGAGGAGTTTAAGGTGACCAGGATGAATGGCACAATTACAACTCTGCATCTCATGACAGCAAACTTCAGCCTTGTGGTGATGAAGGCCAGTTTTATCCTGGGCATGAGCACTGCAAGCTCTTGGGAAATGATTCTTCCTCTCTGTTCAACATTTGACAGATCACATCGGAGTGCTGTGTCCAGCTCCTGCTACCCAGTGCGGGACAGCCATGGATATACATTGCTCAGGACAATCTGATCCAGTATGGAAGTTGACCCCGCCTTGACGAGGAGACTGGACCAAACAAGCTTCAGATGTTCTTTCCAACTGAAACTATTTTAGGATGCCCAAAAAAAGCTTTCTCTACCTATTGTTTCCTTTGCTCTTAGAAGGCAAACTCCAAATACTGCTATTAAGAAAAACAGGACCACTTATAGTACTTACAAAATAAATTCTAAATTATTAAATAAATTACTAAAGAATTCCAGCTGATTAAACCTCACGATTTAGTTTTCTGTCCTTGAAACTCTACCTCAGGCTCTCCTCCCATCACCCTTTTCCACAGCCTAAGTTTTTTCAAGGCCTGAAGTGCACATACGCCCACATCAGCCTCTTTTCTGCACCAAGTCATTTTGGGTTTTGTTACTACATTACAAAAAAAAAATAATCATCATATGTGGGGTGAAAGAGAAATTCAGTTTAGCTCAAAAGCGCAAGGCTGGGAAGACCATTTTTAAAACAGGTCTTTGCTCTCGAACAGATAGGAGGTTTTCAGGCGTGCTTTGATGGCACTTTAATGGCAGCGTTTTGAAATCTGGATGCCTTTTGTTTGAAACACAAGCATGAAGAGATGTTGAAGAGCACCTTAGACTATGCCCACGCTGACTCTTACCTCCAGCAATACATTATGAAAACTTCAGATTCAACTGCCCCTACCCTTATATACGATTGACGTTTACAAAAATCAGGGATACACTGAAGTGGAATGATCTGAGCACACTCTAAATATAAGCATTATTTAGACATTTTAGATTAATAAGACAAAAATGCCAAACTGGTGCCAACATCTTAAAAAAAATAAATAAAAATCAAAGCCCATGCCATAAGCTCCTCTTTCCCACTTTCAGACAGCAATGCTTATTTCTAGACTTGTTCTGACTTAAATTTATAAGAGAAATTATAAAAGTAACCTCAGGAACTGACCTCTCCTATTTTGGACAAAGGCCAAACAGATGAACTATGCACAACAAGCAAACATCAATATTTTGGAAATTTCATTGGAAACTATCATCGGAACAGTTTCCTGAGAAGTCACGTAATGTGGAGAGGAAACGTTCTTGCTAGAAGCAAGGCAGAAGAGAAAACACCACTTATTTCTCTTTAACCTGGATCCACTGTGAGTATGAAAGAGGCACAGAAAAGCCAGACAAGCGCAAAACCTAGGGATTTCATGAACCAAAATAACCAAGAGGAGAAGAACATTGAAGCAGATGGTGAAATTAGTCTTCTCCTTGAATACAAGATATTTATCATGTATTTAATGACTACAAGCTGCTAGTGGTGGCATTCTGATAAAGTAAAACAGAGTTTATTTTCTAAATTCCCAGTCCTTCAAAGCAAAATTAGCAGGTTCCAGCAACTTGTTTGTGGCTGAAGGAGGAAAAAAAAAAAAGGCAAGACAGGCAGCAGACCCTGTCAAAGTTTTGCTGAACATCTTATAAGGATATACAGCAAAACAGGAACAAATAAAATGTATAATGTATGAATAACTTCTGTAGCTCGATGCTTGTACATAGAAAAGGCAGTTTACCTTTTACTAAGTCCAATGCAACGTTCACAGAACACAAAGGGAGGGTAAGGATGACAGTGTGATGGAAAAAAGAAAAATGGGAACTCAAAATTCACCAGGGAAAGCACGAACAAGTTATCTTCCCCTCACCATTGCCTGAACTTGCTGGGACACCAACTTGAGAACTTCTCTGGCTTCATCTTAAGACGCATCCAGGTTCCTGCTCTTCCTGCCACTCCCAAATTTGACTCCTTTTGAGTCTGTTTCCAAAGTTTCAGCCTAGACTTTTCCAGCACCAATCTGTACCCATACCCTCTCAGGCCAACAGTTCAGCCTTGAGTTAAAATCGTATTTTGCTTCACCAGCGTTCGTATTATTTACTCCACCAACACACAGCCATCGTACCTCATCTGATGAGACTCTGTAAGACATTCTTTTAGGAAGCCTCTTATGGTAATGTGACTAATCAGTCTGAAATATTTCCCTAAAAGCATCAAAACCAAATGCATGGTTCCTGATCACCAGCAACCAAAGCTGAATCTGGTACTCAAGGAAGGGCTCAGGGAAGACTTCAGTGCTTCCCCATCTCCACAAGGACCACTGTGAACCTCCTGATACGCTCCCAGGGCTGTGGGTTGACAGTTGGTGTAGTTCATGCAGTTACATTTCAAGTAGCTCAGTGACACCATTATCAGCTAATTCACCTCCGTTTCATCTCCTTTCCCAGTGATGACCTTCCAGCTCTTAGTAGAGACTTATTAACTCTACATGTTGCCCAAAATTTTGTCACAGCTCTGATACTCCAGCCCCATGGCCAACTAGATTTTCTGACAGAGAAAAGGATCAAAGAGCCTGGTGATTTTACTATGTGCTATGAAATCTGCCACTACAATTTGGGACCTATCTCGGCCAATTCAAGCAGAAAGCTTGTCCATCTCATACCTCCCTTATCTATACTGCTGTGCTGTAGTCTTGTAGTACTTTTAAACATCAAATTCACAACACCTGATTAGGACTCTGCCTTCTGTAATTTCCACAGATCACTGCAGCCTCAACATCAGATTCAAATATAAAGACAGAGAAGAGTCTGAGTAAACACTGCTCATTAGATAATATCCAAACGAGTTTAAGACTCACTCCCCACCTCGCTCCAGGTGAATACTTACCATTAAGCTGTTTCTTCTCTTCAGACAGAGTAGAAGAAATCTCTACAAGCATTAAGAAAAAACGAGCACGACAGTAAGAAGTTAGGGCACAGCACCTGCACACACCATGCTAAAGAAAATATGCCAAAGTAAAGATCTTCAAATAAACCTTCCATTAGTAGATTGACCAGGATGCTTCTGATAGCAAACCACAAATAAACACAGCAGGGATTACCCTTCCAAAAGATTATGTGTAATTTAAAAAAATTCTATGTTAAAAACACCCAAAGTCGCACAGCGCTAAAGGGTAGGAACTTTGGCACTTCAAAACAAACATCCCAGATTATCTTGTGCAGTTATAAACCCCGTAGCTAAGAACCTCGCTAAAATCTGTCAGGCTTTCGATGACGCTTGTCTCATGACAACACGAAGCAGGCACTGGATATGACCAACCCAATCCCTGGCAATCTAAACCCAATCCTTGGCAGACACCCAGGAAAAAGAAAATCTTCCTGTAAGCTCCTTCTGTCAAATGGGTTTATTTGACAAGTTACTATCCCTGGTTTTCTTTAAATCTACAGTACGCTGCAACCGCTCCAAATGAACAAACAAGGAAATACTAGAAGACAAAATGAAGATAAATTCCAAGTGGGTTAATTACCTAGTGTTAATTCATCTCTAAGGCGCTCAGCTCGAGGGGAAAGGCACATATCCTTCTGCTCAGAGCAAATCAGTGCGAAACTAGTCCTCTGGATGGCCCCTTTCTGCTTTCTCTATATTGCACATCTCAGAATGTCCCAATAGGAAGGTCCATTTTCTGTTCTCTTTTACGGGAGCCAGGTTTGGGGAAGTGGCAGAAACCAACGTGTTCTTCCTGCTCCCTTTTACAAAAACCAAACTGTGAATTTAGTCTCCTCCTAAATATGGTGGTTTAGGAGTCTTCAGATTTTCCAGATAATTTAGGAATAAAGCATACTCGGAATTATTTCATTCTTAAAAAACTCACCTTTTGGAACAGCGATAGGCTTGACAGCCATTCTCCCAACAAGACATTCCTTCAGCATCGATTCATAATTGACCCAACGGTGAACCTAGAGTAACAAAATCAGTTTTCACTACATTTGTAATTCTTCCTTTCTTGTTCTATGCGCTGAAATACAAAAATTCATTTTTGTTACAGTGACTAATGTAATTTAGCAGATTTATTTTTAAAACAGACATTCGTTACTGACCGTGAAAAAAAGACAATAGTTTAATGAATTTATTTTATGCTTTGAACTATCTGAGCATCATAATCTTGAGCTACACAAAATATTTCAGAAGAGCATTTTTTGGATGTATGCAGCACAATTAACAGAACAAAGACCTTGTCTTTACCATGAGGGTAATTAGTCTTCTCTACATACAAGTGGAGGGAAAAGAGATGAGGGAAACAAAAATAAAGAATAGTGGTTTGGACACACAAATACACTAACTTGGTAGAATGTATTTCAGTTTGTTTCTGTCACGCTATCCCTGAAATATTTGGAAATTACCTATTTTAGTGAGTCAAAGCAAAGAAAAAGCAGTAGCTTTACAGAACTGGAGAACTTACGGAAGAAATGGATGGCAGAAAAGCCAGTTCTGCTAAGGCATCTGGGGTAACATCCCAAGAAGTGAGAAGGAAAGGAAGTGCTGCATGACAAATTTGACTGGTATGCAGAGATTTAAAAATAAAAGCCTTAAATGGGACAAGCTAAGGAGATAAGACTAAAAAAAAAAAATCCCATCCGCTAGTTACAGTCTCCTCACAAGTAGATGGCAGAAAGAAGTGAAAGATTTCTAATGACAGTTAATTTTCCCAGAAATCTAAGAAATACTAGCAACCTACCAAACTCTTTATGAGATCGGTATCTGACAGACACAGAATGCAGAATACAGAAAAGCCTCCAGAATAGGAAAGAAATCAGCCAGAAACAAAAATGGAAACAGCATATTTTAAGGATCTGAACACTGCTTTCCACTCCCATGACAAACTAAAAAAAAACCCAACAAAATAACATAGCAAGTAGGTATCTGAAGTTAGTAATAACTTGAGGGGCTTCCCCAAATATTCCTGAGGTCAGACTCCTGTTTCCAAGTACATCACTCAATACTTGACAGTGATTCAGCTACAAAATTCCAGGCCATAACCCGATACTGGATGACTTTAAGGGGAGAAACTGCAACTTCCTTGAAACCAGAGAATTACGCTGAAATTCAATACTTCACTTGAGAAAGAATTGGCCAAAGATAAAACTTATCAAAGGTAAACCATCATCACATCTTTATTGATCTCCACTTTAAAAAACATTTTGTATAACCTATTGTCATGCAGGAAATGTAAAGAGGTAACATATTTCCTTTCAGAAACAGGTTTCCATTCTACTCTTTCCCAGTTTCTCAGCCAAACCTCATGAGCCGAGAAGACTCAAAAAATATGTGTTTCTAAGAGGAAAAAAAAAAAAACTACCACCTTAGTAGTGCTGGTACAGCATTGGGTTTGCAAATGATTCCTTACAGAAAGTACAGCCATTCTGTAGACCCCTGATTTTCTGAGTCTTTTCAAAACATCTAAAGAAAGGGTAAACAAAAAACAGACCAACAGTCATCTTGTGATTTGTCCACAGTCAGTTAAGAGCAATCCCAGCACGGTTTTCCTTAGTAATTTCCTTCAGTCAGTGGTAACCCAACAGCTGAGTTAATAGAAAAAAGAATACAACAAGCATTTTTCAAAAAGTGAAAGTTTGGAGGAGAAAATGCCTCTCAAACAACAGCGACTAGTCCTTGTAGTAATTTATTAAGAAGGTGGTACCTCGAGTTGTGGCTAGCTCGATTGTTACTTCTGCTAAAAAAAACCCAATTCAATAAAACAAATTGATGCCTCATTCCAACAACATAAAGTGGCATTTTCATTAATTGTCCCATTGACACAGAGGACATGCCTCTTTCGGCGCACATTCTGAGCAGTAACCCTGGAATGCCCCCAGAACAATCAGAAAACATGCATTTTTCAAAATACCTTTTAGTAAGCGCTTGTCATCTGCTGCCTNCCTCTTTCGGCGCACATTCTGAGCAGTAACCCGCTGCCTCTCCTTAGATCTGAAAAAGTTCAAATCACCATCTCCCCTGGAATGCCCCCAGAACAAACAGAAAACATGCATTTTTCAAAATACCTTTTGGTAAGCGCTTGTCATCTGCTGCCAGTGGTTCTCACCTGATCAAAAAGATCCGTCCCATCAGTTCCCGCTGCTTTCATCAGTTCATCCTCACCACCAGGGTGATATTCCATGTACGGTGTGACGTTATATACAAATCCTGCAGAAAATGGAATATAAATACAGTGTTTCTAGAACCGCTACAACCACTCCTACCTCCAAAATTAGCCAAAAGCTTAGTGCATATTAAACACCGAAATGGCAAATCACAGACGGGATTGGAACAAACACTCTGGCTTTCCAAAACTAGAAACGTAAGCTACACTGTCGTACAGAGCACAAGATGTATTTCATCAGAGGGGCCAATCCTACAGTGCCATACTTCTTGTCCCTGGAGAAACCTGCAGGGTTAAGACTTTAAATAAAATAAACCCTCAAAGTTGAACATGAGGTATCTTAGTCATGGGGCAAAAGAACCAGAGGCTGGTTTAAACAGAGGCATAAAATTGGTTTCACTCTCCTTTCCAATTAAGTTACTCCTGAAGTGCTGTCAGAGCTGTTTTTCCACCACCCATTATAGAATCACCTATGGAATACAACGCCTACGGGAATGAACTGCCTCCGAGGAGGAAAAACTGCCACCGTCAGCAACAAAACTTCTATTCTTCAGATTCAGCAAGATGAAAATCTGAATATAGCCCATGCTCATTAAAGCTCACAACTCTGACACCAAATCTACCCCAGTGAAAGGGCTCAGCATTCTTCCTACCCGAGTATTATTCTTAGTATCTCCAAGGAGATAAAACAATGCTTTGTCACAGTTCTGAAACAAGAAAATCTAATTATTATTGCTATGCAACCAGAGTAATTAGAGCCCGGGCAACTCAGCTACTAAGGGTTTTAACTACAGATGTAGTGCTGCTAACAGGACTATTGTGGGCCTACTCAGCAGAGTATTTGATATATAACATATCACAACAGGAAGCTACCAGAAGTGAAACTGTGCCAGTGCTTTCATAAGAAGCTTTTAACACGTTAAGAAACTTGGGACAATCCTACTTGGTAAGAAGAATCATCCCAGACAACAGAGGAAGGCTCTTGGGATATTTTACTGAGCTGAGCTGATGGATGCACCCACTATGCCATCTTGTGTGCAACACCCATTATTGCAGGCATTAAAACTTAAGTATCTACACAGTTGGGACCTCCTGAGTATTAGTCAAATGTTCAATTTACCACTAAACCCACAGGAGCAAAAGAAATCTCATGTATATACCCTTCAGGCATTTTTGACAACTCTCCCGATATCCCACTCGTATATATACAATTTTTGCCTACGTGACAGCTCAAACTTATCTCTTGTTCCTCCTTTGCTTCCCGTTCCTCTTGTCCATTTCTGCTCTTTCTTAGAGAGACAGAGTTTAACTGGCAATACAGAGACTCATTTACTTTTTCCACAAGGGGTTTTTTGACTACCTGTCCACATATCAGGTCTACAGATGATCTACCAGGATTCCCAGTTATGCTGTTTTTTTCATTAGTAGCCCTTGAAACAAAGAAAAGGCAGAGATGGAAAAGCGTAAAGACAGATGGAATTCTTGTAAAAATCAGACTCGGAGATGCAGTCGAGGGGGAGTAACAGATTAAAAACAGAAGTGGTTTTAAGCACCAGTTCTGTCTGCAGTAGTAGGTGTCCCTTTTTGAAGGGGAAAAAAAACCCCAAACAAACCACAAAACAACAGATCTGCACAGTAAATAAGCTTTCTTTAGCTCTCCTCCCACTATAGATTTGCTAGCATGTGCAAGAGCAGTACACAGAGCTTAACAGCCCTATTATTTTGTTCAAAAGCAAGTATTGAATGACACTTTCTCCTTCCTTTCACTCTCATCCCCTTTAACACCCAACAAAAATACACTCACCCTCATAGAGAAATTCTCAACTTTCTTTTGCTGGAGTTCAGAGATGACCTGATGTCACATACCAACGCTGTTCCTTACTGCATCAAAATCACCACTAAATAAACCACTCTTCCTAGAAAAGTATCACATTAGCTACTCTGTTCCTCTTAATCTATCTTCATAGAAGTGCTGTTATCTCATAACAGATTTTAGGAGACATTAATGTATTTTAGCCTCTAAGCAATTAAACTGGAGAGCAAACATCTTACTCCTTTCCATAAGACAACTAGGAACTTCATTTTCAGCACTGAAAATATTCATCATAGAATGGTTAGAGTTGGAAGGGACCTCAGAGATCACTGAGTTTCAACCCCCTGCCATGGGCAGGGACACTCCCACCACACCAGGTTGCTCCAAGCCCCATCCAGCCTGGCCTTGAACCCCTCCAGG
>VZRU01010881.1:12207-27986 GCA_013398155.1 Pedionomus torquatus | reverse complement strand
CAAAAGCCATTTTAAAAAAAAAAAAAAAAAAAAAGGAAGAAACAAAAAGGACAAAAGAAAATGTACAGTTAAAAATTAAAAAAAAAAAAAAAATGCTGCTTATGTCATTGAAACATCTTAAATCAAGGTTCTGTGTTTTGCTAATTCATCACTTTGAGGGTGTACAAGACCCACACCCTATGCCTTAAACACCTCCCGTGAGGAGGTTGTCCCACATGCCCTGTGAGCAGTTCTGATAGACTACCCCTTCTTTTTTACACATTTCTTTTGCTGTTTTCTAAAAAGAGGAATGCCCTTCAATCTGCCTGCTAGACACCAGAGACAACCTGTACTTCACTACCTTTTTTTTTTCATGATACACTGAATTTTTCACATACTGCTCCTAACCAAGTTGCAGGATTTATGAAAATACCTGCATATTAGGCTGTTTCAGGATCTCCAGCTGCTTCACGCAACTCTGGTTCCAACTTTGCCAGAAGGACCATAGATTTCTTGTCAAAGATTAAGCTTCTACAAGGTTCTTCTCCAGATCTAGCAGCTTTTTTATTTACTTTTACCTAATATCTTAATTTCGTAAGAAAAGTTCCAGTTAGCTTTCTGTTATTGTCTACAGTAAAAGATGGATATGTGGATGGAGAGATGCCTTCCTGAACATGCTATAACAAACAGCTCCTCCTGTGAAAAAGCCAAGAACAGGAGACAGAGAAAGGTACTGAAATTCCTTCTGCAGTCCTTTTTTACCATAAAACGTGCTTAGAGAGCTCTAGTTAACATTATTTTTCAGGTCACAAAGCACCTCATGTTTACAAAAAGTTGTTTCTTTAGGTTACCTTCATAGCCAAGTGGAGTTTTTCAGCAAAGAAAGCTGGCTTGCTTGTGGCACACTTCACTGCAATGAGACAATGAGATTAGGTCACATCTGTTGTACATGTAACAAGTAACAAAAGGTAAAAGTTTGGAAAGAAAACACTCTAAAAGCAGTCACTGCTGGTAACAGTGTTCATACCAGTGTAGGCTCTTTATCTACTTCTTTGTTACCTTCCTTCAAAATATGGTAGAAGTAGCAATTACTTTCCTCTGTCTATTCAGACAACAATTCAGTCAGGGGAGAAGAGTTACAAGACTATACTCCCTAGTTTACTGACACAAAATTAAGAAACATTTTGCAGTTTCCAAGAAGAAAAATGTGAAAGCATTTATGTCTACTTCAGCAGAGCTGGAGGCATGATCTTGTTTTGTAAAACAACTTCTACTAAGTTCTCACCCTCCAATTCTGATATTAGGAAGGATCTAGTGGGACTCATTCTTTTATGCAAAGTAAACTTGACCACGATACAAAAGCAGAGAATCAGATGGGTCTCTGGTTTCTGATTCCATCCCTGGTTCACTGATAAGGGTGATTAGAGTCACTGCCTCAACTTTCTGTTCACGAGGAACAGTAATGTTAAGGGTTTTAATATGAACCTGGTATGAATATTTTCTTGAACCACACAAGGAAATTAGTTATATTTTTAATAATCATATATTATCTAAGTCTTCGAAAAACAAGATTTATAGAAGATATCATATGGTTTGGGGTTTTTTTGAAGACAAGTTCAAAACTATAGTGTTTTTGATACATATTGTGCCTGTTCTGACAGCTCTATTTGGCATACGGACTTTCTGTAAAGATCTTCCTATGTTGATGACACATCTGTTCTCCTTAGAAAACCTTTCCACATATAAGGAGAGGTACTTTGACTCATTCATGAACTTTAACTGACATTAAATAACTCAATTAAATCACCATGTTCAGACTAGATATTCTGAAGTCTTATTTAGCAAGTTTCTTAATGAAGCAAGCCCAGAATAGCTTCCTTTAAAAGCAAGCATAAGAGAAGTAAAATATAGGTTTTCATATGGTCCATGTATATACTAGGCTATAACCTGCAGAACCACTTACCAAGGGCAGTCAGACAGTTCTCAATATCACCCTTCAGCTCCAAATCCATCACTTTGTTCATGTCATGCTTACTGTATTTGGTGTACTTCTGAAACACTAAATAAGGGAACAAAACTCAGTGATAGTGATGAAAGCACAGTATTCTCCTTGCCTTGCCTCTGCTTTATTCTGGCCTCACTGCTGCAGCAGGGAACACAGACAACTGATCATAGGTCATCTTTCTTTTTCTAAAGCCAGCACAGTGTAAAGTGCAATGTTACTCCTGAGACTAGTGGAGTTGGCATAAGGCATAGGACTTTGTTAAGATGGCAGCGGTCATGTTCCCATGGCAACATTAGGCCTCTAACATTAGGTGATAACCCTCTACCCAGGGAAAACCAGCTGAGAAGCAAGCCTGTGTTGAGGCACATTCAGAAACCCTGCCACACAGATCCCTTGGCCTTGTGATCACTAGCCATGTGAGACTCCATGGTAATAGCTTTATTAACAACCTAGATTTTATTGCTCATCACTAGTACGGAAAGATCAGTCAAGCTGCCAACTTCACCCTTAGTCAGAAAGCATGTGTCCAATTACAAGGACCTCTGTAGAAGACAGAGTCATGCCTTGATAACCTGTTCTCTCTGAGTTCATAAGCAAGCCAAGTTCAAAATACAATTCCTGTGAAACAGTTTCATCCAGCCTACCCCTTCGGAGATGTGGATAGCTTCTTGCAGTAAGAACAGTAACAAACACATTAATGTCTGTTCCTTTCCTTTTCTCTCCTGCTTCATACAAGGCCTGTCATCAAAAANAAAAAAAAAAAAAAAAAAAAAGAGTAGTAAAGTTAAGATTAGTAAAGTAAAACCAAACAAAAATACTGTACTTTGAAGGCTACCAGCCAAAGGTAGGTCACTGCTTGTCAGCAATGAATGCTAGCCCTTGACACAACTCATAACAAAACTTTACACAACCTCAAACTAACTCTAGCTCTAGAAGGAATACTTGGTATTTCAAGGTATGTCAAAATAGTACCAAGAGAACACCCCGTAGCTACAAAACCTATCTTCAGACAGTCTATGATCACCATCTAGCTCTCCTGGTTATATTACATACTTGAATGAAGATGTTTTTCATTATAAGCTTGCTGGCTGCAGGGTAGTTTAGGACTGGCAAGTTTTCTTCAGACAAACAAAATTATCTCTGGTATTAACTGGACAAATGTGAAGGAGCAGCCTATGCACCAACTACTCCTGGTCTTCCCAGGAGTGACTTTAACAGAAAGTAAGAATCAATTCAGTCTCCTTCATTTTCCTCACCTCCTCAAACCTCTCTAGAAGTGATAATTAAAGACCTCCACACAGAAGCAAATATTTAACAACACTCCATTCGTACCAAGAGAAACAGTATTGTACTTTTGAGATTAGACATAGTATTAATTTACTGTCCTTTCAAATCAAGGGCTGATGACAAAACTATACTCCTTATGTAGGAGGAATAAAAACATTGCTCCATGGTGTTTTCTTCATTGGATTTTTTTAAAAATCAATTTAAAGCCAATATACATTTTAATTGTAATGGACATGTAAGAATTTACAGCTGAAAATGCAGGAAAGACTGCGGAGCTTTTTAAAAAATGGTCACACTCGTGGTAGAAGAAATAAAGAAAAGAACAGCTGCTTATTTTAGAATAATTCAGAAAATGATTGAGAGATTTACAAAACAATTTCGAGAATTTCATCACTGTAAAGCAATATAGAGCTAACATATTGCACAGGTCACATTGGCCAAGGTATGGTAGCTGGTTCTGCACATACTTGAGCACAGCCTCATTCTTCAATTCAAGAGCTGTATTACAAATAGAAGGAATATTGCGTCTAATTTCTCCAATTGTTGACCTCTACTTCAAATGGTATCCAGACTTTTCATGAACTAAAAGAAGTCTTGCAGAAATGTTTCTGAAGCTAAATATTAGTATGAAGATTGGACTTCCTTCAGATAGCAAAGCTTACACAGACTTATTTAAAGATAGTATCCCCTCAGAAAAGATTGCTACATAACATATAAACCTCTGTTAGGTTTGCAGCACACAAGATTCAGGAAGAACATTACCAGCCGGAGTTTGTAATCTCAAGTAAGTCAAAGAAGTATGATCTCACCCTGGCATCATTGTCAGCAAGATCATCATTCACGTGAGAATCTTCACATCGGTCAGCCTACATACATACATAAATGAATAAATAAAAATTCACTGGTACTCACAATCATTCAGTTCAATCAAACCTCAACATTTTAGACTTTCATCCATCATCCATCTATTGCAGATAGAGTTATGCCAATCATTCAGTGAACAAAGCCGTTGTAATTGTTAATCAACCAGAGACCAAATTTCTACAACCATCAGCAATTCATTTCTAAAGTCCTACATTAAAATTCACAGGAAATATTGTTTCTTAATGTGAAGTTGAAGTTGTGATTTGTTCCTTGATGGCCATTCAGCAGATTGCTTTCAACTTGGTTTGAAACAAAAAGCTGAAAATCAAAATGGTGCACACCAGTGTATCAAAAAAATCATCCTGTGTGCACATACAAGCTCCATGTATGTGTACTCAACAACCATGAAAACAAATATTTATGCATTTTAAAAGGGTATTTTTGTTGGGCAGCTCACGTTTAAACTCATCTGCTTTTGAACATAAATGACCAAAACACATTGTTCACTTATTAGGTCCTTGTCCTGTTATCTAATTACTAGGAACATTTTTAACAGCAAATCAAAAAGATTCATTAATTTATGTCTTTCTTTTTCTGTTTCTAGTAAGTTAACATTATTCCTGTTGTTTTTTCAAGTCCTTAGTTAGTTACCACAAATTAATTAATTTTTAATTTTAATTAATTTTTAGTACACATAATATCACTCAAAATGCTTAAGCACAGCATACCTTTGCTAATGCAACTAAAGCCTTCTGAAAGTCTCCAGATGTGTCAGAGATAATGTCTTGTGTCAGATCTCTCTTTAGCACTGAAATCAAAAGGATTCATAGTTTGTTTCAAAGTTATCAACTAGATTAAGCAGATGATCTTTCAAGGTCCCTTCCAACCCAAACCATTCTATAATTCTAGGATTTTTTCAGCATTTTCTTAATTTCCCACTAAAATATGTCCACTAGTTTTCTTACTTTCTCTCATTCACCTTCAAGACAAGGGTTATATTTGTAATATTAATTACGTCTTCTAATCCCTGAGACGTACTGTGAAATTGGAGGCTAAACTCAAAATCTGCTAAAGTCAGTCTCTAAGGTCTTGCAGGTGACATTATCTTGGGGCCTTGACTGTGAAGTGGGAAAAAAAAATGGCTGAAACTTTTTCAAGCAATTTGTCTTTTGTTCTTAGCTCTGGTCACTCTTATCAGCACTGAACTCAATCACAAACTTCTGAAAAGTAAAACCATTAATTTGGGTTTCTAACTGAGACTACTTGAAAGGAAATCTATTGAAAAAAATAGTTTATAATCTCAGAAAACATTATTTAATTAGACAACACCAACCAATTGCAGTAAACTCTACATACAGAAGAGATACCACAATGCATTTTATCCACCTCTTCCAGGACTCTCCCTCTTTAGTTCACTGGCTGTTCATATACTACTAATGTTATCTGCATTGCTAACTCAGTAGACTTGTTTTTAAAGCTCAGAGGTCTTGAGAGGCTTAAGAGGTCAGGCAAGGCTTAGTTACATGAGAATAAAAGCAACTAGGTTTTGCTTGCATCTTAGAGACCATATAAATTGATGAGGTATCTGCAGTTCTGGTGGTGATGATGTGCCTTTTCCTTCTGTATTGGGATCTGCATAGGTCAGAAAAAATCACCAGGATCTCCTTCCCTCACAACTCTTTTAATCTTATGTGAAGCTTCACTTGCCTTCTACAATGTCATCTCAGCTTTGAGAAGCTACATGGGGCTGTGACTGTAATGTAACTGTTGAGTTACATCTTTTAATATTTCTTTCTTGCTCTGAATTACCTTCCTTGTAGTATCTGCTGGCTTCTCTGATCTCTCTGTTGTTTCTTGAGGCCAGAATCTCAATTAAGGTGTCTTCATCAGTTCCAAGACCCTGATGAAAATGGTTGAATTTTTAGAAATGTTACTCAATACAACGAACTTAAAGTTTAGAAGACCAGAAATAAAATGAGAATCATGGATTTGGATGTAATAGCCCCATGTGGAACAAGAAAGGAAAATTAATATTGTGCTTTCATACAATCTTGTTATTTCCACTCCTTTGGAATTCATTTTTTATCACAGCTAATACTACTGGTACGCAAAGGAAACACTAAAGGGATCAAGTAGTATACATAAAAGTTAGGAAAGTAAAATTTATGAAGAAATGTACCCCATTAGCTTTTTTTTTCCTCTTACATCAACATGTATGTAAACACACTACGGTTTTCTACCATTACATCAGCAAACACTTTTCAGAAAGGCAGAAAAGAGTTCATTCACACAAAAGAATACTGTTTGCAGCCAACCTTTTCCAACCCTGAAATCCAGCAGAGATTGATGGGTCTTGTTCTCAGAACCTGAATTACCAGTATAGATTTATTTTACAAAACAGTGTTAAAATGTAAACAATACGCAAGCTTTGAAATCCAACTCCAGTGTCACTTACAGGCTCATTAGGAAACTTCTCAGGAGCTTTTGCCTTACCTTCATAGAGGCTCTTAATTCTTCAGCATCAAACTGAGCTGGAGTTTTGAGCAGAGCCACAACAACATCTTCAAGGTGGCTTTTCAGAACTTTTTTCAAGGCTTCTTCCAGACTCTGTGACAGGAAGAGTAAGTAACACACGAAACTAGAGAATCGTAAAAATCTGCTGTCAGCTGCAGTCCAAAAATTGTCTGATCTCTCATGAATCTTACTCTATATCATTCTTTAGCTACAAGAAAGAATTGTCAAGTCATACTTGAAATTTTTAATTTGTTGCCTTTAAGTTTGTCAAAGTGTCAGTGGTTTTCAGTAAATATTCAGGAGTGCTGTCACACATTGCAGTTCAGCCTTATTCACCAATCTATAGCATCAGAAGATGACTCAAAATAGGCTGCTTGTATTTTAAGAGAAGGTAATACTATATTGCTGTTATAATTATGATTGAGTTTTTTGTCTGGATGACATTTTAATTCATCCATTTATTACATAAAGGTTACAGAACTTGCAGTGGAAATTCTGTGGACATACTGTAATTCCATCCTACATAAAACTGAAGATTTGGGCTATATTTTAATTTGACCTTTATATAATTTTAAAAATAATAAATATCTGATTTATTCTGCCTCCAATCTGGAAATTCTCTTACTCTGTTTTGTTATGTTCAATGTTACAGCCCTGTTCTCCACCAAGCATCTGTCAAGGAAGTGAGAAGGTCAACTTCCTTTATCAGGATACCTAAACCAATGAGATTATATCAAAAGCAAGCACTATGTCCATAGTAAGTTCTGTTCTCCTTTTGATAGCATGCCAGGAACCAGGGTATTAAATAAACTAAAACCATTAGACTCCCTGTGCCTTTGAAGCTGGATTTTAATTTGCCTTATAGTTGCAAGGCTGAAGCTTCCTCTGAAGGGGTAGGATGAATGTGAAAATCACAAGTGAGGTTTCCTGAACAGAAAGAGGAAATCTAGGTAAAAAGAGATATTAGACTTATTTTCTAAGCTAGTTTTTAAAAGCTACGCTTAGAGTTTCAAAGGAAAAAGAAAAAAAAAAAAAGAAAAAAATCAAAGAAATCACTTTCCAAGGAGCTCAGTAACTCTAGTATGCCAACTGTGCAACTGTAATTTCAATTTAGAATTACAGGTTCAACTGGAAAAAGTAGGAAAAGTAGGAGCAATTAAAACCTTTTCCTGAAACATGCAGTAATTTCTAAGCTTCTCAGTTTCAGGGAGTAGCAGCTTTACCACTCAGAGGTAGAACACTGGCCCTTGTACACCCATCCTCATACCAACATTGGTACTCTTGTGGAACAACATTATGGTCCAACAAATTTCCTATCCTATTTTTTATTCTATCTTGGCTTAAATATTCAGAGAGATGCCTCCATGTCCCCTTCTCCACCTCTCTCTTTCTCTCAGAAGACTGTGCTCTACGTTGCAGTGAAACCTTTGCATTCCCAGTGATTTAGTCATTTAAAGGAGCCCTAAGGGCATTCGAAAAGCTGGACCATCAGAACTTCAAAATTTTTCTTTTTACTTCAAAATAGTAGTTCAATGGCTCAGCACTGGCAATACAGTTGCAGGGTATTATCATTTCATCATGGTTTTCACAAACCACAGAAAGCAGGAGACTGTATCTTTTAGTTCTATGAACCTAAAGTTATATGTGCCATCTGAGCCAGGAGCAGCACTGACATTCTGGAAGTAAATTTAAGTTTGGCTGGAATATATATTACCTTTCCTTTAGCCTGCTGATAGGCTGCTTTGATCTGCTGACGCTGAGCATTTGTTCTCTTAGTCAAGATGTCAATGATGGTGGCTTCATCCACACCTACAAGTCACCAAAACCCAACATGTCTATTATACTGGAAAAATAGCTCTCTATCACACCATTTAGCCAAATAATATTTTTTTAATTATATTATTTGTTTTATGTCATATTTGAAATGAAAGGAAACAGTGTAATAATTTACTGACTTACTATTAGTGAAGTAGTGAAGAAAACAAATAAATGGAATCCCATAGAACACAGAAATGTGTTTCTACAATTTTATATGAAATTAGGAAAAAATAGAAAGTTTTAATGAATTTTGACTGTAGAACTTTCACTTTAGAATAACTAAAGAAAAATAAAATAGAGTTAGACAGCATCACAGTAAGTCATATTGAAAAAAAACGTTTCAAAGTGTAGGCAAAGTGACAAACGTGAATTTCATTAAAAGACAGAAGCCCAAGACACATGCACTACATTATCAGCATATTCACTGTCTCTTGCATGGATTCCATGGAAAACAAAAAAAAATATGAGTTTTTAATAATTTTATTTTTACTACTCATCCTTTGGCATATGCAAGAACTAACATAATACTGGGATCTGAAATTGTAATACAACATCAAGATATCAGAGCTGAGGTTTATTACCAAATGGCGTGCTTTTATGCATTGCGATGCTTTAAAAAGTAGACGTATCTCTCTGTCTTGCCAATGTCTCTTGCTCTGATATTTATTCAGTGCTTTTCCCAAAATGTCCTAAGGAAGAATTCCAATGTAAACAGGCTTGCTATTTACTCCTCTTACCCTTTACAGTAATAGCTTTGTCCAAAGCAACAACATCAGCTGATGGATCAAAGTTAGGGTATGTCTGTACTCCAGGGCCACCTTTTGAACTTTTCTGCAGAGGGAAAAAAAAAGATATTATAAAAGAAATAATAATTGCTCATTCCAAATAATATTTTTATAAATAAGCAGTTTTAGATGACTAAATAAAATATGTATTTGGGATTGACCATCACAGGACTATTGAGGAATACAAACAGTTTTGTAACTACAGAGACCTAAATGGACTTAGTAATGAATATGCATTGTATCTATTTCTTTCACATCTCTTAAACAGAAAGTACTTCATCTACTGAAGACCTATTTCATCAACACATTGGGCTGAAGTAAACTGGATTCCATAGGAAAAATGCTTCTTAACTGTCACATTATGCAATTACATTCAAATTTTAAATGATCTAATACCACAATTAAATCCTACAGGCACTGGGAGCAAAGTGCTACTAATTTCCTTGCTCATCTTATGCCTATTGACTGTGCATCACAGTAAGTCATCTCTTGCTGACTCGTATCTAAGTCTGCAAGCACTAGATCTTTGCCCAAGATCTTGGAAAAGTGTTCAAGTCTAATCCTACAAGGAAGTGGAGAATTATTACTCAACTGCTTTGAAACTTGAGATGTAAGCCACACTTTCTTCACAGGCATTACCCGCTGTCTGCCTTAGGTGAATCCACTCCTACATAGGCACTCCCTAGTCAATGTCTAAAGTGCTTTGGGAATAACTAGGGATGATGAATTCCACTATGTGTCAGATTACATGGCTTGCCCTAGGTCAGCAACATGACACACCAAGTTACCAGTAGGGCCTAGTACCTAACAGCGCTATCTAACTGATGCCTTACTTCTTACTGTCTTTCACAAAAGCTGTAAAATGTCTCAAGATTCTTCAATGAAATATTATCCTTGGTATGATATATGATGAGATGCTTTATTAAAAAAAAAAAACCAACAAACAAACAAAATCAAAACAAAACACCAACGAAATAGTTTAGCTAAACTTTTTCAGAATCATCTGCACTCTTTGTCCTGTTTCAACAATTGACTGTTTTAATTTTTTACAATCGTTTGTCACTAAAGTTAAATAGCACAAGAAAAATGGCAAGGTCTTATGGATACAAGTTTTACATACGGCACTCTATATAAATTTTTTTGTACACTTTTAACATTCAATAATTAAACATTCAACTCCCTACACAATTCTATCACTAGGAGTTTCACGAGAGCAGAGGGACCACATACTTAAAGTGGTGTCTTGCATACTTAGGAAAAAAAAGCTGTGACTTGTGTGGTAAATCAATACAGGAATGGGACTGGTTTGCTGACTGTTTCCCTAGCACGCTATGTTAGTCTTCATAAACTGGTTTCCATGACAAACACCTACTAGCAATAAAAACTGTCTGTAACCAACACAACCAGAAAGGCTCAGGAAGCTGCGAGTGCAAAGGGGATAGGATGGTAGATGGTCAACAGTTTATCACAAAATGTCATGGAGTCATAGTCACAAAACCCATAAAGGTCTAGGGTATGGAACTTAATTTACGAAAATCTATCCGCTATGTTCAATTTTTTTCAAAAGCAAATTTCTTTTAGGAACTCCTGTGATTTCACAGTGCACCGCTTTACCTTTGCTGAAAGTCATTTCACTATTTAACATCATTGTAAGAAGGACTCTCCATATCATAGAATCATAGAATGGTTAGAGTTGGAAGGGACCTTGAAGATCATCAAGTTCCAACCCCCATGCCATGGGCAAGGACACCTCCCACCACACCAGGTTGCTCAAAGCCCCATCCAGCCTGGCCTTAAACACCTCCAGGGGTGGGNCAGCCTGTCCTCACAGGAGAGGTGCTCCATCCCTCTAATCATCTTCGTGGCCCTCTGCTGGACCCATTCCAACAGTTCTATGTCCCTTCTCTGTTGAGGACTCCAGAGCTGGACACAGTACTCCGGGTGGGGTCTCACAAACGCAGAGGGGGAGAACTGCCTCTTGCGACCTGCTGGTCACGCTTCTTTTTATACAGCCCAGGATACGGTTGGCCTTCTGGGCTGCCAGTGCACACTGCCAGCTCATGTTGAGCTTCTCATCCATGAGCACTCCCATATCATCCTAGTGCAATATCTCAAGTGCCCACCACCTCAAGTATCCTTGGTAATCAGTATCAGTACTGATTGGCTGAGATCTTTTATTGCCTACTGTGACTCCTTCCACCGTAAGCACAACACAGGATACAAACACTAGGACATATGCTAGTGACTTTAGTTCCTCCTTTACATTCCTGAGCTCCAACTCATGGTTTCCTGTACTTCATCCTGAAAGTCCCCTTTTTTTTCACGTACATCATCTGAACATGTCTATACACATTCACATACCTGTGCATCAGATTAAAACTTTAAAGAGGATGACTTGAGTAATTCTGTGATTGGCCACCAGGAATTACGCTTTCATTACAGTAACTGCCTAGGAAGTGATTAGTAGACTGATATGCACAAACAAGAATAATTTTTCATCTGCTACCAGATTTACTAAGTATTAGATTACATTAGATTATTGCTGCAATAAAATTAGGTTCCACTTCTAATCTGATGGGGTTTCGCCATTGGTTTTCCTCCTTTTGAATACAAAAGAGACACTTGATGGCCTATCTCTTTAAATCACTTCTAAAAGTACTTGAAAATAAGCATAATGCTCTCAAAAGTTGATAGTACTTACAATACATTCCTGTTCCTGATTTTCCATGAACCATGCTTGCTTCAGAAATTCTGATACCATAGCCATGTTGACAAGAGTTTCTGGGAAGAGATACATCAAGTTACAAATCACTTTTCATCAAGTTACATACCATTTTTCATCATTTTCAGCATGAGTGTAACTCAAAGAATCTGGGGTTTTAAAAAACTTTTCCCTTGAATTGACACCGAGGTGTTAGTTTCCAGGCAGTAGTTGCCAGGGCTATTGGAAGTAGTTAACTTTTCTTTATGTTTGGCAGGTGACACAATACTCCACAATTGGTTATTCACTCCTATAGCCTCAGCTACATGCAGATATTTTTAGATTAGAAATGAGCTGGACTATTTGCTTATTTACTATGGCAAGACCCAAGCATTAACACTGACTTACAAAGGGAAGTTACCAGAAAGAAATTAGAGCCTATTGTTTCCTATTAGTTAAGGTATGTCAATTTAGCTTACCAAATATTTGATTCAGTTCAGATTTAATGATAATCAAGTATTCTTTTCTGATCCTTCAGTGGTGCTGGAGCTACTGTGTGTTACAGTAAGACAAACTGTATTCTCATGTAATTTCTCCAACTTGCCCTTCTAAGGAAGACAAGTAGAATCTGACAGCTTCACCTACACTTTTATTTCTGATGTATTTTTGTCCTATTTCTACAAAAGAGCAGAGCATTACCCAGCTAAGAAAGTGAAAAGTGTAATGAAAATCAGTCCAGCTTTTCTGGACACCACTCAGAGTGGGAAAAAAGACCAATAGTGATGTGATTTGACATTAAGCACCCAAAAATATTGAATAGGTTGCTTCATAGCAACTTTGATGAAAGGAATGTTGTTTGCTATTAGAAACAGTGAGGGAAAGAAGAGCAGAAATTGCTGTTTTATCAATTAAGTATTTTTGGTGTGTTCAAAATATATGATTTTGTTTTCTATTTCAAAACACACTTTCATAGTAAATTCTAGGGAAGACTTGGTCTTAAAGCACACATATAAACAATAAACTGAAGATAATGTACTGGGTTAACAGGAGTGTCTTTGAATTTAGGGTGAAGAGACAAGATGCTATTCATGTCTTGGGGTACAGTTCATATAGTGTTCATATGATATACATGAGTATAAAAAATTATGGTCCCCTCCTGCAAACTCACTTGCCTTACTTATGGCTTATGTCCCATTGGAAAGGTGAAGAGTTGTCATTTAAAGGGACACACACCTAGAAGTGTCACTGTAGCCTATCTGCTTCTCTCTCTCACAGCAAAACTATAAAACTTACTTTCACGATCAGCTGCAAAGTGGCAGCTACCTTCCATACCATTCCTCTAGCCCAGCTCCACCCTTCTCTCTGCAAGGCAGGAGCCACTTACACTCCCTCTTTCTCAGAAAACCCTTGCTTCTGTACCCTTCCCTCAGCCCTGACGCCACAAAATTCAGTTCTGCCTGTGGTCCTAGATAAATAAAGGTTCAGAGTCAGTCTCAGTTTATAGGTTACTTTAAGTAGGGCTCATCTGGGTAAATAATGGTCAGAATATTATATTGTAAATTGTAAGGATCAATTTTATGCATGTATCATTTATCAAGCATCATAAAAGCATACTTATGTTGCTGTTTAATGTAATAGTAAAACAGTATTTTATCAAGCTGCTATAGTGACTACAGTACTCTTACGGTATTGACAGAAGTAGTATACAAGGCCAGATTAAGCGCTATAGTATCTAAATTTCTGCTGCATTTTATAACAGCATGCATGAAGGCCATACGCAGCAGGATGAAAACATTTAAAACTCTCCATACTAGGTGCCTTGAGTCACCAACAGTGACATGTACAGATATGTCTGTCAATAGATTCACAGACTGGAAGAACTGACTTTGTGCCATATATTTTCCTCTACTTTTGAGCTCAGGACAAAGTCTCTGAAGAGGGAGATCAGAAAATTAAGGTGTCTACAGAGTGGTGCAAAGTGGAAAAAGAAACTGTGACATTTCTTTCTGGATACTCCATACAGAATACTCATTTGAGAATTATTCTGTTTGATAAAATATTTCCTAGGCCATGTGCCCCACCTCCCACACTGGAATCTGTAAGCATCCTATTTAAAAGGAAAGAGGATCAAGAACTTAAAATTTCTCAGTTTGAAAAATATCATAATTTGTATATATTTTATCACTCCCAATTGGAAAAATCAACATTGCAACTTGAATGAAAAACCGGAGATCCAGACTGAAAGCCCTAACTGTTGCTCCACAGTAATTACTGCAATGTTGTTTTTTGTCTGGCTCCCAGTCCCCAGAAACAGCACCTTTGAACAAGACATATGCAAATTTTTTAAAGCTTTGACAAAACACTCAATATTTGCACAAAGTGTTTAAAGACACAAACCAGACTTTTACACTACAGTCTGCATTAAATGACACCATTTCTCCATGCCTATCTACGCATATCATGAACTGATTCAGATAATATCATCTCTGGTTTCTGTGCAATGATAGTTAATTAATGTAAATTAAATTCATTACACCATATCAGAAAAACATGCAGATCAACACAATAATTTATTTTACAGTGAGAAAGTCTACTGAAGATGAATTAAAACATCAGAGAGAAAAACAATGTCATCCTTGGAAAGTTTTCGCAGAACAAACCCCAGATGATGCAGCTGTACTCATCTGGCTTTACCTAAATTCTAAGTCACAAAACCAGGGTTTTGCTCTTGTGTTTCTAAAAGGCTGTTTTGCCTCATTTTCATGAGAACTGACCACTGTACTATCTCAAAGTGGTAAACTGTTGGAAGTAACAACAGCTATTTCTTTATGTTTCCATACAGAGCACACTGTTTTTTCAGCAACTCCAGTTTTACTACAGATTTCTACAGCAGTCTATAAAAAGGTAGAGAAAGCATAGGAAACAGTCAACTCCAAGTAACTGTGCACTCAATCTTTGATTCTTTTTTAATTCCTCATACGAATTACATAAAAGCAGTAATTGTCCAAACCCTTTTGTGTACCTGAAACACTTCAAAACTGAAAGAATTTCTCTGGCCAACACCCATCTTTTCCCATGCCAGCAAATCCAACCCACAGAAAACTGTACCAGGTCACTTGCTAAATTTAGTTTACAATTCTTAAAGTTTGTCAGATCTACAGAAAACAGCAAAGAACTACAAAAACATACCTTCTTCTTTACAGACAGTACTTCTCAGAGTGGCACAGTCGGGGAATAAGGGAGCAGAGGGCTCACAATGCTTTTATAGCACTGTGACAGAGACCCCACCTAGCAACCAGCATGTTTGCACAGTCACAGTAACCTGCTGCTTATTGCAGAGGCTAAATCTGGGTTCTGTCCAAAACACAAAACCACACAAAAAAAGTCATTGCAAAACTATGTGCTGGAGAAGGAAGGAGCAGATTTCAGAAGGGAAAAGATAATGAATGAGTATGCCTTAGTAGCTCTCCTCCCCTGCCACAGCTACCTCCCTCACTGCAGTAAATTAACATAAATCTTCTGGTTTGTAGGATTAAAATGTTAAAACACTAAACTTCAGTTACTCCCTTCATATTTTGACGTATCTGAAGTTTTGAGAGAAAAAGGAGTGAAAAGTCAATGAAGCTTCCATGCTTCACTGTGCTCTGATGGTTATTAGCTCTACTTCTTCTGCACATGGGCTTATGGTAGAAATGGTTTAGGAATAAGACATTAATATTTATATATTTATACCCTATATCTTGGGTTGGGGGTGTGCTTTTTTTCTTTTTTTTTTTTTTTTTTTTTTTTTTTTTTTGGAGATTCTCGCTGTAAGCGGGGCGGTTTC
>VZRU01010881.1:0-12193 GCA_013398155.1 Pedionomus torquatus | reverse complement strand
GGCTTAATAGAAGAGAAATAACTGGCACATATGTAATTAAAAAGCGGTTGAAAAAAATCATATTAAACTCTGAAGTTCAAAGTGAAAGTGGTTTGTGCAAGATGGCAGATTTCACCAACCTGCTGGAAGTGGTTTTCTACAAGCACTTCCTCAACAAGCCAGCCAAACACATATTCCAGAGCATGTCCAACACAACTCCATGAGTCTTATCACTAACATCACAGATTGGCCCAGAACATGATGCCCAGTGAAGAAATATCACTTCCTGAACCAGAAGCATTTGCAACTAGCACATTGGCCTGTTGTCTTGCTTTCTGCTGACCTTGCCCTGCTGCCACATACTGGTGTCTCCAGAATGAAAAAGTATGCCTCATCTGCTTCTCATGGACACACATATTTTGTTGTCTGCCCTTGAAACCCACATGTAACAACTAATAAAATGAAGAAAAAAAGGAAGGGAACAGACTGCTAGATAGCATTAGAGGAAACACTCACAAATTCCTGAAATTTAGCATGTCATTGTACTGGGTGCAGGTGCTGGGAGTCAACTCTGGATCAGTGCAGTCAAGGGGACCTCCATTCCACCGGGTCAAAAGAGGAGCCACAAGCAGTGCTGTGAGAGGCTGTGGCCAGGTCACCCAGCCTGCCTTCCACTGTGGCCCCAACATTTGATCCTCACCAAAGCCACCAGTCCACTGCCTTGAACCAGGCTGGGGAACCTGGGTTGGGCCCTGCTTACAAGCTGATGTCCTATCTGGTTCCATTCCCATCTCCAGCCCAAGAGAGGTGGACAATGGCTGGGGCTGAGGCTGCTCCCAGCATACCCCAGCTGCCCTGCTCCTGGCTAGGATGGTGGGCCAAGAGGGCCTGCCAGGCCTTGCCTTGCCAACCCCTATGGGTCACCTTCCCCCAATCCCGGTCCCTTGGAAGCCCCCTGTTTCTTTGGCTCTCCAACAGTAATTTTCCCTTGCACATTGTTCTTTCCTATTTTCCTGCATGTTTCACATGTTATTTGAGAAAAGTATTTCAGATATTTTCAGTGCATTAAATAATTGAAGCAAATAATTGAAGTGGCTTACCAGCTGACAACAATATTTTGAGCAAACTGGCAGGTTTTGTTTGTTTAATTGTAATGTGTGAAGTTCAGATTACTCCCGCCCTTCTGACCTTCTCCATGACAGTAGGACACTAACAGTCTTATTTCACTGGTGTTAGATGTTGGCCAAAACCTCTATTTATATTATTTTTCTGGGACTATTTCCTTTGTCTATTAATGAGCATGGCTAATTACAATCCATTGACACTGAAAAGCTGGAAATCTTTGCATATCCCTGGTGCATCTAGCTGAATCTTTTGAAGTACTGACATAACCTACACAAGCTTAGAGCATCTTTATATGTTTTTAGCATTTTCTCGGTAAAGAAAATAGCATCTCAGTAAAGAAAATAGCATTACTGGAGGCCTATAAGGGTAGGAATCAGTGTGTTACAAGTGTTTAGTAAGGCACTCCTCCACGACTCTTTTTTCTAATATACTTTCTCAATAATTGGACTATTATGTCGATTTCATCATAGTAGTTTTTCACCTTTTTTTTTTTTTTAATTTTTTAATTCTATTGTCTTTCAGGCCTGTGTTTCTACTTTCAGAGTGATCTAACTTGAAGGCATTGTGCTACAATTCATTGCAGGAGTGGTTATCATTTGCTTTTCTTCCTTCTTTATGGGTGGGGAGAAGTTGACTCATCCTCTTCCTGAAGCTGCAGTGAGTCACCGTCGGAGCTAGAGAGCTTTATTGTAAAAAACGCTTACACTTGAAAAATGCAAATTAATTGGAGGGAGCTTTAGTATTTATTTTTACATTTTCAACTGTAACTCTATCCTTTGTTTCACAAAAATTGTAACAGTTTTGGTATTGTTCATGGTTGATTTGTTCATTGTTGACCTGTATTGTTCATTCAGAAGCAGCAACATACAACTGCTGTCAAAGCACACTTGAGACAAAAAGAAACATTTTTCTTTACTTTTATACTAAATGTGACTTCTCTCAGATACTGATGCTATCACTGTTTTGATACAACGTAGCATGGAATACCGTTGCTGCTGGGAGAAATGGAAATATGCAGTAAAAGTAGAAAGGAAAATAGTTGCTTTAGGTAAACTGCCAGATTTGGCTTTGCCTTCTTTTGAGGCTTCAGTGGCAGACGGAGTTTCCCCAAGTAACTCATCCTACACAAGATGATAGCAAAATGAACCTGGAATTTTGTTGGAGGTTGGCAGAAAGATCAGAAGCCTTTACAACTATTTCAGAGGCTGATGCCTCCCCTGCTGTAGCTCTGTGTTTGTTCTACATGGAATGCCTTAAAGAAAACTTAAGTTTGGGGGCATTTGGAAGAGGACCATTCTACCCACACTCAGCAAAAAAAAAAAAAAAAAACCCAAAACATTTTACAGTGAACTTCAGATTACCTTTGATATAAACATTAAGCAGAAATTGATGCTAACAGATTGCATTGTTATGAAACAGTATTATCCTGCAGGAGTTCCTGGGTGTACTAAGTCAGACAATAAGTCATAAAGCAGAGGCCTACCTACTTCACAACAGGACAGTCATCCATTTTGAGTCAGCCAATAGTGAGCTAGAGCCACCTGAAATCTGCCTCTTGAATCTTTTGCCCCTTGTGACTTCACGTATCTTAGAATCATAGAATCATAGAATGTTTAGAGTTCAAAGGGACCTCAAAGATCATTGAGTTTCAACCCCTCTGCCATGGGCAGGGACATTAGCTTTTATTAGGATCTTCATTAGCTTTTATTCACATCCTACAAAACTGAGGAGAAACACATTACTCCATTTCCTTAGACAGGACCTGCAGGGTAACCAGCAGTACTCATATTTCAAGTAGAGACAGGGATATAGATGATACAGATGTAAGAGCATGCAATGTCACCACTGTACAAGTTATGGCAGTCCAACAGAAAGTAGCAATACTTCAAACAGACATTCCAAAGCACATCCAGTACTTCTTCCACTAACACATATATACAAGTTCCTGTACAATTTCCAAATTTAGGAAGCTCAGCTCAATTTCATTATTCGTCTTTTCTGCATACTGATGCATAATGCTTCCTCAGACCTTTATCTCTTCCTTTGTCAGATTACAACAGATTAGGTTTCCATTTCAGTGAAAACAGCTATAGTTTATATTCATTTGTGCCCAATCTGCATGATTCTAGGTCCATCTAAAGTCAGGTAGTGGTCATGGATATCCACATGATCCTGTACCGTGGACTGAATGGCACAGATCTTCAAGTCTAGACACACAACTTTGCTTTCAGTGTAATGCTTAAATAAGGAAAAAAAAAATAATGAAAAAAAAAATAATAAAAAATATATATATATATGTATATCTATATTCATAAGACAAGTAATCAAAACTGTAATATCTCTCACGGCTCATCTATTGAAGGGTTGCTTTTCATTAATATGTTATTTCCCATTCAGATCATGTTTCAGCTGCAGATCTCTTTGCAAACTTGCAAATAGGGATAAGGTTGGACAATGGACAACACGTGTTTTTGTCTTGAAGCTGATTCAAAATAGTTCATAAATATTTTAAAGAAATTTGCTAACTGGGATTAAATATATTTCATTTTGCACTTCTGAAAATATTTCTTATTCAGCTCTTTTTCATCATGGATGAGCCAATAATTTGTGAATGCTTCATGAAATAGTGAATTGGAATTGATCTTCTGTCAACAGGAACTCCATAGCTTAATCAAGCATGCACCTGCTTCCACAATTAGCTCTAAAACTTACCATTCATGTAGGTACAGTAAATATCTGTAGCTCTGGACATTTCTAGAAGTTTAAAGGAATTTTCCACATCTCATGGCAAACCAAAGATTGGCTGTCAAGAAGCCACAAAATGTAGGTAAATCAACTGCTCCCTACATAAAGAAATAAAAATAACCCATGCCGTACTAGAAATAGACAGAATAGCTGTGGGTGAAGTCATGTTGAGATGATGTCATTTTAGGAACTAGAAGTCCCATTCAGCTTAAATGAGTTCAAATTTTATCACTCGATATAATGAAACCAGGAATTCACCTTAAGGATACAGATTGAGAAATGCTTCCAGAAACTTTTTCAACTTGTCAGATTGCCTTCCGGCCATAAGCCCTGACTTCACTATGGTTGTGTGCCAAAGTAATTTATATGAGGAAAATCTGGACCTTCTAGGAAGCCTTTAGGAAAAAAAAGCTTTGAAAACTCTGGTTACACAAATCCACCTTCAAATCTCAGTAAAGCAAAACAGGCCTGTATGATGATGAAGTTGTGACAAAAATAAAACACTAGGGAAGGTGTAACTTAGTGCACATGCAGTGGAAAGTACTAAGGGGACAAGACAAAGGAAGAAGGAACACATAAGCTTTTTACTGTCCTATACAGTCTATAATGCTAATCAGAAGGAGTTTATAATAACAGAAGTGGCATTCAAGAGAAGAGAACACAAATTCCAGATCTTAACTTTAAGCAATTAAGCAATATATGACTGCTATGGAAAGTTCAGTGATGTTAATGGAGAAAAGTTATGTGAAAAGCAAAGCAAAACAAAACAAAACAAAAACCCAGGAGAGCTGGTGGTGTATCACAACTTATCCTAGGAGGGGTGGAACTAGGCAGTGTCTTCTAATGAGACCAAAAAAGAGGGATGAGCAGTCCTCTGTGTCGCAAAAGAGACTGAGGCCTGCTGCCAAATTACACTTCTGTAACTTCAAAGAAATAAAAGAAAACATTAGCAAAAAGGTTGTGATCAGAAGAAAAACCTGTTGCAATATATAAGTTAAATTTAACTATGTGGGGGTTTAAAGCTGATGAGCTTTGAACATTCTGAAACTTCTTTGATTGTTCAAGGTAGTTTAACATCTAAGGCCATTCCTGGGTTCTCTTTTACCTTTAAAGAAAAGTAAAGTATTAAACATTTCCAATATCTCCTTAGCAAGCTGTGCTGTTCTGTTTGTTTCTGTATGTTGAAAAGAGTGCCAATGAGTGGGTCTATTGACAATAACCATTTGGGTTAAAACAGTAAAACCTATCTTACTCCTCAGTTACAATGCTAAGTGAGTATCATATTCTGAAGCTTCAGAATCTCTTTAGTTCATGAGACCTGTTTGGAATGGTATAGCTGTTGGCTCTCACTATCACACAGAAACAGAAATGGCATACTAAATGAATAACAATAAATTGCTTTCTCATTTTCTATATTTAGGGTGTAATAAGAAGAGACAGAAAAAAAATGAGGAAATTAGACATTCCATTTTCTCTTATAATACCTGATCCTAACTGTTCCAATTATTAAATGAGGGATTGTTGTAGTTAGGAAAAGTTGTCCAAAAGATCTTGGGTATTACTATTTCACTGAGTAGCTTACCTGCCAAAATTAAGAGTGAAATTTCTGTGCAGAAGAGACAGAACTAATTCATGATTGGTCAGTGACTGCAAGACTGATTTCCTTCCATGGAGAATTAGCTTTCACCTCAGAAAAAGTGAGAGCAGATGTACTTTTTCTGGCCTCTTTCATTTCAGATGTTTTGTCTTCAATTTAAATATATACTTGTTCTCTTTCAGTGGAAGAATTGGCTTCCAGGAGAATTTTTACAGACTCCTGCATTCAGATGTTGAACAGCAATTGCTTGTTGTGTTTCCAGCTAACAACCCAGATAAGTCCTGGTTTTGTGTTTCAGTTTTACTCTAGACTGTGTTGTTTCAAGTCTCTTGCTACTTGGGAAGAAATGCCATATAAAGCATAATGGATGACATAGTGCAAACCATAGTTATTAATGTGAAATTTTGTTTTGGGCTTGTTTCTATTCAAGGAGAAGAAACTTCAAGGCACGTTTGTATTCATTGTAATTTGTCCCATTATAGAACTCCCTGAAGGTACATAACTAAGAGCTCGATTTGCATCTGATTTTCCTCAAGGGGAAAAGTGAAGGTGTAATATTTCAGATGTGGCACAATTCTATACTATGATAAATTATTTATCCCTGGACCTGGTATAAGGTTTCAAGACAATCAAAGTGATTGCAGATATACAAAGAAGAACGTGAGATTCCTAACCCTAGAACTTTAACTTGTCATAATTATGCATGAAATATTATTGACAATATAATGCTAGAGGCAGGAATGGCAGAGACAAAAATGGAATAGTGAGTCTCAAGATGATGGTGATTTAAGAAAAAGGCAGATATGTAATTGATTACTAAAGGGATTTTTGGAAGGGTGTTTTAAGTAAAAATATAAAGAAGGTTTGTTGTGATTCTTCCTAAAATAAGATTAGCAAGAACATCAACCAGAACAGAAGGACTGAAAGGAGTGATATTAAGATTTATCTGTGGCACAGCCAAACAGTTTAATTGTTTGTTTAAAAGCTGGTACTATCAGGTCCTAGTTCAGAACTGGGGCTACTGCATACCTCTTAAAACATTAGGTAAAGCAAAGCAAGAAACATTACAGTGACTGTCAAAATATGAAAGTAGAAACCTAAAGTAGCATCATTAAGTATAACTTGGAATCGAGTCTTCTGTTTTGCCAGTTTCATTTATTTAGCAGTAGTTATAGTGCTAAATAATCTAGGCCCTGTATCATGGTATATTCTTCACATTTTGGTGAATCTGTAACATATTCAAAATAGCACACTAGAGAAACTAGTCATACAAATGAATTAGTTGTGGATTATTTGGAAGAAGATTCCTGATCCTGCTACCTCCTATAAACACACAGTGAAACTGCTTGTTGAGTTACTGATACCAAAAGCCTCCCTTCTGGACTACAATCTAAAGGCAAGCTGCTGGTTTTAATCCTTTTTGACACAAGGGTGGGGTGCAGAACAATAGTAGTGAGGTAGAAACCCTGAGCCACTGGTCTCACCTGCTGAAGCTGGATCACACCACCCTGAAAACACTTTATTCTGTATTTGCTTTTGCAGCTGCTAAGTAGTACTTTATTCTTCCAGTTTCTACTGCTCCTATAACTACAGGAATACATCATAAGTTGTGAGCCTGGAGCATATTTGACCTACAGTTGGAAACAACTGGGTTGTCTCATTGTCTGAGACCAATCTTAGCATAATGGTCTTGGCAATGATAAATGTGCTTTTTTACGTTTAATTAGCAGAGAAGGGAGATGGCAATACACATCCATGAAGCAATCCAACAAAGCAGGGCAAACTTTGCTGTAATATAACAATAGTCTCATCTGGAAACATTTAATGATTCTGTTTATGTGAAATTAGGGCTAAAATTGCATAAAACACCCCTTTATATTTTTCCCAGTTTCACCACTACTGAAAATGGAGCAAGAGTATCATATTTCATATTTTTCAGCTAATACACAGAAGTGTGGACATTTGTAAAACATTCTGTTGAAACCCTTCTGATCTTATGCATATTTGTGCTTTCAGGTATATAATATATGCCAGTATGTTTTTCAGTTAAGTCTTCTACAGCTTTGAGTTTCAGCAAGTAATTTTTTGTCTCCTGTCAAAACAGATATTGCCACAGGAAGCAGTGAGGAGAAAACTGATCTGTATCTCCCATTTCTCTTTCTGCAGGTATCTTGTTGCCTAGTGAAGCTCTTGCATTTTTAAGATTAAATATTTATGTACACAGTGTGGGAGGCTGTCAGAAAATACCAGAACTTAACTCTCACCTCTGTGGAAACACTGGCCCTGAGACACAAACTGATTACAATGGATGAAGGTAATTTTTTAGAACATAATCCTGATTTAGTAAAAAAACAATAAATTGTTCATGTTTATTATATTATGGCACACAGTTGTTGAGAGAGGAAGACAGGAGCCAGGCTGCTATGATATTAAACAAGCTGAGTGAGAAGTGTGAAGAGGATAACCATCTACTTTTAAGCTTCTCAGCTGTCAACTAAAGTCAAGGAAAAGAAGAAACCGCTGATATGAAAGACATACTAAGTCTTCTTACTACAAGCTAAGTTATTTATGTGACAGAAAGATCTACAAGTGAACGAAGGTAGTTTTGGATATGGCTAACTATTTTTCAAATGCTGTCTTGTTAATCCAGGAAAACTTATGTTCAGATGCTAGTGACTAGCTGGAACATTGTGTATATGTCTTTGTAAAAGTTTAGAAAAGGGTGAAAAATGAAGGTCTTCTAAGTCACTCTGGTATTTACAAATATTTTGTGGATTTTCAGAAAAACAGGATTGAGTTTCCAGAGCTCAGCCTGTCAATGAGTATTATTTCAGGAACTGCAAGTGACCACGCATGCTTATCTTTATGCATAGTGTCTCCCTTTAGGCTTGTTGATTTGAGAAATATAAAGTTAGAAAATTAACAAGAAAGATTGTATAAGGCAATGATCAAAGCACTGATGAGAAAGTGGTTTCTGGTGAAAGACTGAAAAGTGGGTTTGTTGGTCTAAAAATGTAAGAAGCTTTCAGTTCTTTCTCAGAAGAACAAGTTCAGAAGTCTTCAAAAGTCTTCAATATGATTGTAGGACAGGAAGCAATGAACTAAAATTTAAGGGGGGGGGGGTTCAGTTGGACTTTAATAAAAAAAATGTTAACTAAAAAGAGATTTAACAAGAAACTAGGTTACTGATAAAAAATGGGTTAAGTAATTAGTCCTTCTTTCTTTTCTATGGTGTATTTTATATATCACTGTTTTTTTTAAAAGCTTACACCATTGCTAAAATTCTCCTTCCTTGAAATCTTAACTCCTTCCTTAAAATCTTCTCCTTGCTGCTCCTTCCTTCCTTGAAATCTTAACTCCTATTTGCTGAAAAAGATCATTTTCAAGACAGGTAATTTTTCCAGAGGATTCTGCCTCAAAGAAGATAACATAATGCCACAACAAAGGATAAAAGCTGTATATTACTAAATTTTGTGGCTTACCTACTAGATTTGCCACGGAGATAACATGTGTCCTAACAGTGACATCTCAAAATAGTCATTAAATTGCAGCTGTATTCTTGAAATAATTTTTGATATATAGAATATCTCTTACAAAATACTATTATGATTGTTTAAACTTTAGGGGTTTTTTGATACAAACCTTGAGGTGGCCAATTTTAGAGACTAGCACATAACCAAAATTGGGCCTCAAAAATTAAAATATTCTGCATCTATAGTAATTTTTAATTTGAAACTTTTATTGCATATGCATTTGCAGGTTCAGATAGGTTTAAGCAGAAGGCCAGATGCTGTAAGTGCTTTTCAAGGGTGTGTAATTAAAGGTAAATGAACAGTTATGCAAAGCCTATAATAAAAGCAGGATGGTTTGCCTTGCCCCACCTTAGGGTGCAGGCTGCTGAAAAGTCATGTGAGGGAAAGATGAGGAACATTTATGGCTGTTTCTATGCAACGTGCAGATCTTGTCCATAAAACATGAGGGAACAGTCTACTCTTGCTTAATATTAAAGAACATATTTTAACTCTTCCCACACATATTAGTAAAAGTAATTTTTTTGTCAGATGTCAAATACAATTCTTGAGTATTATGCATAAAATTTAAATGCACTGCTAAAGATTAAAATTAAGGGAAGAATGCCATGGCTGATTTAGAGATGAATAGCATTCCATTAGTGGGGTATTGAGCTCTAATTGTTTTCTCAAGCAGCTGACTAATGAATGAGCAAAGATTGGGAATACCATGAAATATCAAATCAAACCAGTATGAATGGAATAGCTGTGTCTATAAATAAACACACAAACACATCATTTTCCAAGGAAAGTTAAATCTGGGCTGTCATCTTTGCTCCAGTATCTTTGTGACTTATAGTGTGAAGTATGTGCCTTTACTTTGACTTGTAAGAGGAAAATAATGGTCACATCGAGAGAATACAGCCAGAAAAGCCCAGCTGTCTGTGATAACAAGCTTTAAACAAAGTTTTGTTCCAAATCAGCAACTTATTAAGTGATAACTTCCATATATGTTCTTCTTGCAAGTGTGCTATATTAGGATAATGAAGGATTTTTACGTTAAAAGGAGAAGTCCACTGAGTGACTGTGTTAACTTCTCTTACATCAGAAGTTAAAAATAACAAGTAAAACAACACTATCAATGCTATTAGGCAATGCCATTGGGAAAGGCTGTTGCTTAAGGCAGTATAACCTGAGAGTGTTACAGAAAAAAATGTGGTTTGACCAGAATGCATTAGAAGAAAAAGGTTGCATAATGCATTTGCATCTGCAAAATATTCTGAGTGGTAGCTTGTGAAAATGTAAACAAAACTTCATCTGTAAAATACTGTCAGGTTTCCTTGTTAAGTTACTTTCAGTGAATGGGATGGAGTTATAAAAGATACCCTCCTCAGAGGATGAATCTTCTTATTAACAATGCAAATGCTGAATTCGCATAACAACAATTGTGGAACAAGCTGATATGAAATGTAATGCAGTCCTCAATGAGAAAGTAGGACTAGCCTGTAGTAAATAGGAGAGGCAGCTACTATTCCATCCACAAACAAGAGAAGAGGCCTATTTCCAACCACTTAGCTAGGCTGAATATTGCAACGACATTCTGTTACTTGGTTGCTTCCATGAATAATCAGCAGCAGCAATAAAAATGACCACTTCCACTGTCTTATAAGCAACAGGGAGGAACAATGTGCTCTTGATTATCAGTGCCCATTTTTTCAGGGCACAGGGTAAACTATTCTTTATCCACATTAAGTTTCATACCTCCTTTTCCACATAATAAAGAGGGAAACAGCCCATATAACTGCCCAAGCTAAAGAAGTCGTCTTCTCCTTCATTATGGCTCTTTTAGTGAACCATACTTTAAAGACACTGCCAGAAACCCTGAAAGCACTGTCTCTCTGCCCTTCCTTGTCTTGCATCAGAGCAGAGGATAGGAGCAGAGGTCCACTCAGCCCACTGATGCTTTTTTTTTTTTTATAAGAATGCTTAGTATATGCACTTGCTTTATGGATAATACTAAATAACAGAGAGTCTGTACATTGGTAGAACAGTCCTGTAACAAGAAGCGATAAGGAAGCTTACTCTCAAAAAGCCCCTCTATGCAAAGTTATTAAAAGAACATTTGTATAATATATTGTACATATTCTTTTATTATTGCATTATTGCATTCATTTATTATTGCATTATTATTGCATTTTATTATTTCACCTTTTTTTTTTTGGTGAAACGCTGGTACTTCCTTAAAAATGAGCAGGTAAAATTAGAGTTATTACTCACAACACAGGACTGGGCTCCAGACCTAGCACTAAGTTAATTTGTCCCAATTGCTTCTCACAAATCACAGATTTCAACAAATCCCTGCTCTGGTGAGGTGTGAGAAATTGCTTTGAATGTTAAAAGTCACTCCACTATTTTGCCATTTTGATGAAAAATGCAGTGTTCTGTACCTTGACATGCAATGGGTCATACAATATGACACACAATGACTATTAAATACTATTACTAAGAAACAGAGGCAAAGATACTCTTGCTTTTCCATATAATTTTCCTGCCATAGCCTTGAAGCCTCTGTTTACTTCATGGAGAAACTCAGCTGTGTGGGTTTTATCATACTCACATAGTGAGATGCATGAATTTAACTGTCTGCATTATTGATTTAAACATTACATTTACAGTCAAGGAAAGATATCATGCAAACCTGGCTGATTTCTCCAACACTTTACAGCACCCTTTCTTTAATGTCTGGATCACCTCTCAGTAGAATAAGCTGTTCTTTCTGTACCCGCAGTACACAGCCACGTAACACATTTGCAGACTTGCAGTTTCAATGTATTCCATATCTGATGATTTACCGGCCCTCTCAGAGTCCGATTATCAGACCTGCCCTGCATTGGCTCTAAGTGTAACCAGAAGCCAAGGAAAGCTTGCTCTCATTTTGAAAGCATAGGGCTGTTTTAGCTGTTTCCCTGTACCTTATATGACACTTAGCATATAACATTTGTATTGCACTTACCATTAAAGTGCCAAGATTTATTAGAATTTTCTGTGTAGGGAATCTCCAGAGGAGCAACTCTATATATCTTAAGATGACTATTAATAGCTAATATACTAAGAATTTATATAGCTCTTTTCTTTTTCATCAGAATGGCATAAAAGTAATTAATGGTGTAGCTGGCAATACTCTGTGCAACATCACCCCATTGTGGATTGAATCATAGAATCATAGAATCATAGAATG
>VZRU01010877.1:231-10709 GCA_013398155.1 Pedionomus torquatus | reverse complement strand
GACATAGAGGTCCAACATGTCAAATCTATTTTTATAATGACTTTATCCAAATACCTGTTTTCAGTGGCTCAGTATCATTGTGCTTTATGAAAGCAGAGTACCTCCATGCAGCTGACTGCGCTCATTGTTTGCAGCACTGTTGGAGGTACAAAGCAGAAGCATTTGTTGCGGATTTTGGGGTGATGTCATTTGTTTGGAGCTGCAGTAAACGAAAGCGGAAGCAGTTTTTTACTGCAGTAAACTTCTATGGTCAGCTTTTTACTGTCAGTCTGTGTAAAATTGCAGTTGTGTAGCAGTGATTGAATGCTTACCTGGATGGGGAAGCTTTGATATGAGAGCCTTAACTTTTGTTTTATCTTGACAACTGGCATAGTGTACTTCTTTTTTTTTGTTGTGTGAGGCTAGGTATAGAATCCTGATGATGGTTATAACCTGTCACTTGCACTAAGAAATTAGTTATTGTTAAAACTTAAACCACTGTCTAAATCTGGGATGCCTGTGGCAGCATAGAAATCAATCACTTGAATCACACTGCTTTTCACTGTTCCTCAGTATAAGATCAGTAGTAGCTCATGAATGTAATACAGGAAGGAAAAAAAAATTATATTTTCTTTTTAAGTTTTTTTTTTTGCATTTTGGTAGTTTTCATAGTGAACTAATGCACTTTCACTATGCATGGTTACACTACACACGTACTACAGGATGTATTTGCAGGCAAAATGGAAGTTGCAAGGTGAAATCTCTCTTCTCTGAAAATCATGGGTGTGCTGATTTGTTCTTATGTTATAACCTGAGGCATTTTGGTTTCCTCAGACCCATAATAAGGTCATTTCTCGTTTATCTGATTTTTTTGGTGGTAGTTTCTTCAGAGAGTTTGCATGGTCTGGAATCCAGATGTACATGTACTCCAAAATGAGGGATATAGCAACAAGAGACTAGTTCTTCTTTACAAATAGTTAAATTGGCTTATCACTGGGAACACTGTTCCAGGTACCATTAGTTATAGGATGCTTCCAACATGACGAGTCAGAGCACTTTCAGAAGAAAAGGGATGTAAATCTCAACTTCAGGGGAGGCATCAATAGAAGGAACATGAAAATAATAATTTAAAAAGTCCCAACAGTACAGCTTCCCAGCAGCTCCTCAGGGGTAACTCTTGGTAGTAAATTTTTTTTTTTCCTCGTCTGTTGATGAGACTGTTGCTTCGGTATTGCTTGACTGTACCAAGTCATGTTTCTCTGCATTCTCCTTATTGTCTGACAGCACTGCTAAGTAGTCATTCAGGTTTAAGTGGTGATGTACCCGCTGGGTTGATTTGGTCATCTCTATGCTGTCCCTTCAAGCCTTTCCAGCTTGTCATCATTCTATCTTTGTACCAGTTGTTTCGGTCATCAGTTTTGTCTTGTTATTTGTCTATTTTTGCAGCTTTGTGTTGGTGGTTTTTCTTTTGTTTGTTTGGTGGTGGGTTGTGGTTTTTTTGTTTTGTTTGGGGGTTTTGGTTTTTGGGGGGTGGGGGGAGGGTTGTTATTGTGATTGTTTCCCAGTCCCTACATTCCCCTTCTATCATCAGAGGTCCTCTGTCTTCATCCTGGGCTTTGCTATACTGAGTTTCTCTGGCTGATTTTAAGAGTATTGCCCTGTTGTGTCGGGGTTACTAAGTGAAAAACAAACATACAGGCAGTAGGGGAAGAGCTGACATCAGATTAACAGCAGCAGCCACTGAAGCAAAGTTGCTTGTAACTTTTAGGCACTGATCGTCTCTTCAGAGGGCTAGCCAGAACCAGAAATGAGGGAATGTGGCTAAGGAGGGCTATAGTTAGAGAAGACAAGCCTGTAAGTGTACAAAAACTTTGTAGTGCAGCCAGCAGAACGGAGCAAGAGCAAGATGACTCCAACAGTGGTCCCTGAATAGCCTGTCAAATCTGATTAGTCAGAAGACACTATTTTAATTAAACCCTCTTTGGAGAGGAGGTGACAGAATGTAGCTGGCAGCCTGTTCTAGTGTTACAGTGTGCAGAGTTTAACAGGTCCGTGTGCTGACTGTACCTTCTGCAGTAATGGTACTGTGATATGTGTGCATGTTCACAATGTGTCAGGGGGGCTAGTGTGAGATGAACTCAAAACTCTACCTGAATCTAAAGTGTGACTGTCTCTCTGGAAATGGTCCATTTCTTGATCAGCTTGTTATTTATGTGCCTTGGCTACCTCCATAGTTGAAATAAGGTGTTGCTTATGGCAGAGGAATAGTTTTCCCCACTGCACTTTAAAGTTAATGCAAGTGCCTTATTTGCAGTAGCATTCTGCTTTAGGATTGCTAACCAAAGCAGGACACTTACTGCATAGGTGGAGTATTTTGATGCTGAGGACACATCCAGGGCTTTTGTAGGTCTAGATTGATAAACTACTGTGAAGCTCCCTGGATGCTACATGTGTACATCCTTGGTTTGGTGGGATTTGTATGCACTGCTACTAACCTCCCTGGAGCAAATTGGTAGTGTCACTGTAACTCAGTTTTTAGTTTCGTAAAATCACTGCTTGCATTAGCCTGCTGGAGAGGAGTTATAAATCACCATTCTAAAAATGATCTCTTTGAATTCTATTTTCAATGTCCTTTAGGTAGATACAGTCTGGAACAAGCTGCTTCTGGTAAATGAGGTAAATAGCATAAGCTATATTGCCTATAGATAACCAGTTGAAAAAAGCTTCCTTGTCAATTGAGGTGCCAAAACCAAGGTTACCTCCTCTCATCAGAAGTTTTAAGCCCTTTAGAAAGGGAAGCATTTGCTTTTCAGTCTGAGGTAGAAACTAGAGGAATGATGAACTTGGGGAAATGAAAGAAATGTGTGGAGACCTGGACCCTGGTTCAGCTCTGGTGTAATAGTAGTGGATGGTGGGCAGCCCTACTCTGTGATTGCAGGTGGTGCCTCACAGTCTCTGGTGGCATTCAGAGGACTGATGAGATATGTGAAGGCTTTACGATTCCACATGTGGCCTGGCTCTTTCAATAACAACAAATCAATTTGACATCTTAACTGCTACTGTCATGCAGAGGAACTAGGCACACGGCAGCTTGTCTTGACGCTGCCACCCACACCTTGAAAGGTGTAGCCTATTTTGTGTGTGGTAGTCTCATCTCTGTGGCACGGGGACCAGTAAAGCCCGTTGAGCTGACATGCAACTGCACCGGATGGTCTTGTGGCTTTGCCCTTGGTTGCCTTCCTGAGACTGCAGGCTCAGCACCGTTTCATCTTCTTTCTCCTGTCTTTGAAGCAGCAATACTTCTGTTAACTTCTGAGAAGCAGCTGCCAGATAGTTCCAAAACCAGTTCTTGGGCTTAGTGGAGTAGTTTTGGATGTAACACCAACTTCAAGAGAGACAATGAGATGTCCCGACAAGAACCTGACGAATGTCGAGCAGAATGACACACAGCTTTTATGTACAGGACACACCTGGAATTGCCCGTGACGCACTTCCTCATAGTCTAAGACCTGCTGTCTGTGTCTCATGAAGTCTGGTTACACCCAGGTCATCTTCATACAGCTTTGGCTTTAGCCACGTGCTGGGTTCCCGTTAGTAGGGCTGATTCACCGATTGATTTCAACATGATGCTGAAAGGGACCATGGCACAGCAAAATGTACTTTTCCTGAAGTACTTGAAAGTGGCCCTTCCTGACCTCAGTCAGGTCAGCAGCTGCCAGGAGGAATAGCTAAGCTCTCTGTGTGACCCTCGGCTTAAAAACACCCTTTCTTTAAGCTGGCATTTCCAGTTAGAATCTGCAGTGGAATCCCTGAGGCTAAGAGTAAGACCTCAGTTAAGGAATGATGAATTTTAGATCTGCTCCAAGGTGTGTTTGAGCTGGTGGTGGTGGGGTGTACCTGGTAACTTCATGCTTTTTGAAGAACAGCTGTCAAGGCATTTCAATCCGTGAGCTGGAGGACTTCAGAAACAAAGGGCAATTAGTTCTTTGTCATACGTAATGTCAAAGGAGGACTTTAAAATCAGCAATGGTCTGGAATGAGATCTTGTGATGTACTTCTAGTCTAGCAGAAGAACCAGTTATGTTATTGAGCACACCGTAAGTATTCAGGAGCAGGGTTTTAGATGATGAGTAATTAGACAGCTAATTCTGTCTTAACTCTTTTCTCAGGACAGGCCTGCTCTGTGTAAAAAGCCAGCTAGGCATTTGTGTGTTTAACATCTAAACCATGTAGGATTTGCATCAAAATTTAAAAAGCTGTTAGTAAAACACTGAGGACAGCGAATAAAGACTGTTGTTAACATTGTTTCCTTGTGTGTCTGAAAATACTGTCCTAGTGGTAGTGATTATTGTATACCTGTATTGTTATCTGTGTGTTACCCAGTGTGTATAGACAGGTGCCATGCTGGCTAAGTGACTGTGTACACGATATGATAGTATCCCCTTTTTGAAGAGCAGAGATTAAACTGAAGAGGATCAGAGTGGTATTTCGAGTAGGAATGGCTATTCTTAATACGAGGGAGGCAGTGTGTGCTCCACATGGCTGGGATGGAGTGGCCTCTGAGCGCTGTGATCTGGAACTTGGCCTTCCTCATCAATTTGACTGCTTTTTGGCTGTTTTCCCTTTTTTCTTCATTTTGCTGTTAAAATTGTCAGACCCTGGACTGTTATTTGTTGACCCAGTCAGTTCTCATAGTTGTAGAATAAGCTTGCTCACCTATCTTGGGAGCAGGATAAAGAGCAAGTGGCTGCAACGTGTCCCATAATCTATAGAGATAAGACTCTGTTAAACTGCATAGATTTATACTATGTTACATGTATAAAGTAGTTAAGTCTGTTTTAAAATGTTTTTCAGGTTCTAAATGGCTTCTAAGAAGTTGGGATCCGACTCTCATGGTAAGTAAAATTGGCATCCTTGCCTTTTGAACAGCATGAATCCTACTGTTGCTGATGTCTAATGTCCCAGTGTGGACCATCCATAGAGACTAATCTGTTTAGCCTCCAAATAGTTTTTTGTTAGGAGTGAAGTGCTTTTGCTTCCTTGTTGCATAGTTGCTGCTGATGGCCCCTGTTCTCTGTTTAAACTGAAGTTCACCCTTTGACTCTTCCATACTCCTTTATGGCAGAATAATACCAGCTCCTTCCCCCACTCCCCCCTTCAAAATCAGAGCTGAACTGCAGTTGTGGGACTGATCGGATGTTTGCTGAAGTGGATGCTGGATCTGTAGCTACTCTCTATGACAGTCACATGAGAACTTCTACTGAAAGCGAAGCTTTTAATGTGTCCTTGAGCTATGTTTTTTTTTGCTCAGCAGTGATTTTTTTTTTCTAAAATTGTCTAATCTGATTCAGCAATCAAGCAAAGAAGACAGGATCTTCTACTTTTGAGATGTGTAGGGTCATACAGATGATTGTTATCATTACAATAACTTGCCTGTATATGTGCCTTTCTTTTAGAAAATGGAGTGTAACTTGAGAGTATTAGTATTTTTGTGGAACGTTAAAGTTCAGTTTGTGGTTAGTAATCATTTGAGGCAGTACTGGGAGGTTCATGTGAAATTTCTAACGTAATTTTTTATGCTATAGAGACTTCTGCTTTTAGAAACTCAGCCTTGATCTTTCTGGTTAAATCTGGTCTTATCTTGTAGATAAGAGGGTCCTGGGGAATTCCATTTTTCCTTGAGCTTTTTATCCAGTCTTGCAAGTGCAAAGTTGAAGTACAGAATAAGAAGTGCATCACTTGAATATATGCCTGATAAAAATTGCCTATCAAAACTTAATTGGTCTTCCTTGCTGTGGCCCAGTGATTGTGCTGTAAGATAATAATTAGGTAACTGCCAGCTCTAAGGCAGTTGTTCTCTCTCTGAATGGTCTCTATGATCACTCTGAACTGCCTGTCGTCTTTGTCTTTTTTTTTATTCTCTTCTTCCTAAAGCAGGCTAGCAAAGAAACTGCTTGCAGCTAGAATACAACCTGACCTGTTTCTTAAAACAAAATGTTGGAACTTGCTTCTGGTCTCAAAATAACGAAATTGATATGCTCTAAGCGGGTTACCATCTACTCTTTTGTCTACCCTCTGATACCACCGCCGCTGTCACAGTTCTGTTTCTGAGGAGTAGTGGAGCAGCTTCCTTGGCTTATTATGTCTTGAGAAATCAGCAGGGCAATTGTTTCAGTCTTTTTGGGGGTTGTTAAGAATCAATCCCACTAAGTGAATTTTGGCGCTACTGTAAAGCCCAACAGCTACCTTCAGCTCAGTGTCTCTGGCAGGCAGATGAAATTGGCCAGCATAGTTGATGCATCTCTTGTACTTGTTTTTGAACTTCTGATTGGAGGTCAGAAGACTGTTGCACAATCACAGGGTAGTTGAGGTTGGAAGGTACCTCCGGAAATCATTGTGTCCAAACACCCTACTCAAGTAAACCCACATAGAGATTGTTGCTCAAGACCATGTTCAGATGGAGATGAAGATCGAAACATATGGATGGAGAGAGAAAGGAACCCTTTTCCTGTCTTGAAGGGTATTCTTAGCATACACCTGCAACTTGCCTAACCAAATGCTCTCCTGTCATTTGAATAATTGGAAGTTCAAGTTTAAGTTCTAGTAATTAGTGGCATTTAAAAATGCATCTCATCTGTTGCACAAAAAAAGTGTGGGTTATGCCAAGCTATACCATAAGCAATTAGTACTGCTGTTGTATTGTCACTGTCTCTATACAACTTGAAAGCATTTAACTGCAAATTCTGAGAATCATGTAAGTGTGCTTTGTTTGACCGCAAAAGCTGAGATCCATTTGGTTTGAGAACTGTTTCCCGTTCATAACTGGTAACTGGCTTTATCTGAAATATTTCCATTTTGCAACCAAGCTGGAGGACAATTCTGTGAATTGGCCAGTGATTTTCAAATTACACTAAAGTAGAGAAATCTTACTGTCATAGTAGTTCCTTGGTACAGGAATATCATATAGTCTGCAGTGTCAGAGATCAGACTGACAGGGACAGTTTTCTTCAGAACTTCCTTGATGTGCTTTTAACTGCTAAAAGGATGAAGTGGCTAACGGCTATATTAAATAACAGTTCAAAACTATCTTTAATTGTGTCACTTGAATGTGTGACTATTGAAGCAGTGCCTTGCATAATACTTTCTCTATGTTGGTCTTGCTTATTGCTTTAGAATATGCCATTTAAAGGAGTTTTCACCCCTACCCATCAGTGTGTTTAGGCAGAAGGGTCATCCATTTACAAGAAGAAAAGGATTCTTGGCTTTCTGGTCGATATTGTAACTTCCCTAGAGTGCTACTTTTCTGACTGGGCAGGAACAAAGTCAATGCTGCATGCGTCAGCATTTTGCTTCAGAAAGACTGCTAAATGTCCTAATACATTTGGTGTGTTTCTTAAAGTGTGCTTGCAGATTTTGAGGAAGAATCATATTCAAGATGAGGTTATAGCAGTGGTGGTTATTAAAAGAAAAATTAGCGTACTGTGAAGAAACTAGAAGGTTTCTATTCCTTAGTCTGTCTGCTGAGGTTAAACTGGCAGCTGTCAGTGCAGCCCATCCAGTCTAGCTGTGTTCAGGTTCTCTTAATGCAGCAGAAGCAACAGTGTTTCTGTGTAAATACCGCAGTGTGTGCTTGTACCCTGCATGGCTGGTGTCTGTTCCAGGCAGAGGTGGTAGCTTGTGCGAGGGGAGGCGTCCACCACTTACTGTGTCAATAGGTCTGTCAAGACCGGTGTTTGCACACCGGGCAGTTTGGGCCATGAGATGGGTGCAGGGAGGTAATCCTGCTTTGCTTGGATCATCCTACTTAGGGCAGGACTTGTGCCCGTGGGACTAAGCCAGGCGTGGTAGCAGCGGAGACGCTGTCTCCGAGCGGTGAGGAGATCTGGCTGTGTCTGACCTTGCCGTGATTCAACGCTCTTGGCGCAAAGGCTGTTCTGTCCCAGCAACCAGTTTGGCATATCCAGGCTCTTGAATTGCCAGCTCAGATACAACTTGGATGCTGTGTTGTGAGTAGTGGTGTTGGTGGCCGGTGAGGTGCCAGCTGGATGCTGTGCTGTGTAATACTTGACTTCGTGCTTCTCAGTAAGGATCAGTGAAAATACTATTGCATTCTCCCTGGGAGGAGGGGGAGGTTCATCCTGATCGTGCAGATGGGATGTAGGTTATCAAGCCTGACAGTTTCAAAGCTGGAGGGAAATACCACCTGTGTCCTAACAGGACTCTGAGACTAGCCAGTGTGGTCCATAGTATGAGAGCTGAGATGATGACAGCACGTAAACATTTAACTCCAAATTAACAGGATGTTCCTGTTTTCAAAAGCTGCTTGTCGTTTTGGAGCCTGCAGCTGCCTTGTTGTAGGTGAGTCAACAGTGAAGGAACACAAACAGTGCTTAGACTGTCATCTGAGTATGAAAATGGATCAGTTAAGAGCAAGAGGTTAGTCACCGAACAGCATCTTAGATGTTGTCGCTAATGTCTTACTGGATCTGCAACACTCAAAGCAAAGTTACAATTCAGTGCCAGAGGAACTCTTCACGTTGTTACACACAAGCAGAAGCCTTGCCTGTAGTTACAGAAGCTTAGGACAGAGACCCATTTCATTTGACTGAGAAACTGAGTGCAATTGTGGGTTTTACTTGTTCACAGCAGCTCAAGGATGACAGACTTGTTGTCTGGCTTCTTGGAGGTGGCTGAGCTCTTAAGTGATTCTGCCTCATGAGCTTGCAGGATGCTTGAAGAAAATTTCACCCTAAACTACATTTTAAATACCACATATGTGTGATAGATAAAGGACAGATGGAGCATCATGAAATAAGTCTGAGGCCTCTCATTGGAGTGATCAGAAATCAGACAGGTGACTAAGTTAGATTATTTTGTTTCAAAAATCAGAATTGCTATGCTAAATAGTCTTGAGCTATTTCACTGTTTTGGTTCAACTAGCGTGTAGACTTCTGGCCATTTGTCCTTGTGAACACTTCTGTCTACTTGTGTGTCAAAACTTGGATTTCAGTATGTCATAGCTGCTTTAAAGCTGGGTCATTTTAAAGCCTGGTTTGAGTATGGCAAAAAGTGATAAATTTTTCTATAGAGACTTAATGGAATGCAGCGTTCAGCAGAGCTTCAGCTTCAGTTGTCTTAAGGGAAGCTGAGATTTTAGGCGTGTGGACTTTAGAATCTGTTCATTTGTTGGGTTACATTGTGGATTTTCTTTTTTCAATAGTTATGGGCTAGAACACTTAATAAAACCTAAACAAACAAAAACCAAACACCAAAACAAAAACTTGAGGCGGTAAAGTCCAAACAGATTCACTGTGCTTCTGACCAAGCAGCTTCCTTTGTATTTAGTCATCTCGTGCAGTTGAGGCAGCAGAGAGAAATAGCTCCCAAGTACAGAAATGTGAGTCTTAACCAAGCGTATTAAACTTGTAAGGTTTTATTGATATGATTTCTGCTTTTGATCTTAGGGCCTTTCAGTTATCTTGATGATGTCCCATTTAAGATAGGAGACAAATTCAAAACGCCAGCGAAGGTTGGATTGCCCATTGGTTTCTGCCTGCCTGATTCGTCTCAGCTTGTCAGAGAAGCCCAGGTAAGTGGTGTTTTTTGCCTTTCTGCTTTCCACAAATTTTGAGTTCTTGTTTTCTGTGTGGTGCTGACTGGGACTTCTTTTCCAGTTGTAGGGCAGACAAGTTACACTTGCTACAGATGACATCTAGATTTTAGAGGAGCATGTCTCTGTTACTATAAACTCATGGTAGTATAAAATACATTGCTTTAGCGTAACTATTGACAGGTTGTGATATGGGAAATCTAATTGAACTACTATGTGTTCTCATTTGGATCCCTGATTTTCTTTCATCAGTCCAAATTGTTGATTGTTTTCCCTTTAGTGGTGACAGTTTGCTGTAGATGGTTCTGCTTGCCTTTATTAATTTTTTTGGCCTTTTTTTTCTGCCCTGCATGCTCATGTACTGCCCTACGTCTTGACTTTTTCATTATAACCATTAAAAGATGACCCAGTTGTCCTAATGCACATATTTCCAATTAGTCAAGGTGATCTGGGGAGAGCAAGAGGAGAACCTAATGTCCTGTTGCTGGCCTTATTGTGCTACGTCTGCATATTCCTGTCAAGCTGATGCTCGAGTGTAGTGTGCCCAATGGGACTGCAGTGCCTTGCACGATGTGGTGGGACTGTGTAGACAATGCATCTCACAATGCAACTTTACTTTTTTACAGCTGTGGTTGGAGCTGTTAAAAAGGAAAAAAAAAAAAAAGGGCAGGGAAGCAAAATTGACCAAAGCCATATATTTTTATTCAAATACCCCCATTTTTTTATATTAAAGGAAAAAAAAAAAAGTATCATAGTGTTGTATAAAGTGGTTTAGATTGGAAGGGACCCTAAAGAGTGTCAAGTTCTGGGGACCTTAAAGATCATCCAGTTCCAACCCCACTGCCATGAGCCGGGACACCTCCCACCGGACCAGGTTGCTCAAAGCCCC
>VZRU01010876.1:0-11917 GCA_013398155.1 Pedionomus torquatus | reverse complement strand
TGGCCTTTCTTCAAAGAAAGCTAGAGGAAAGGAGACTGGCACACGCCTAACACGTGACCGGAACGCAACCAGCACGAGACCCACTCACGACCAGCACGCAACCAACACGCGCCCGGCACGCCACTGGCACGTTCCGAACATGCGACCGGCATGCGACCGGCATGCAAACGGAAAGCGACAAGCATGTGCCTAACACACAACTGCGATGGGCACATGACCAGCACGGGACTGGCATGCGCCTAACACACGATTGGCACGTGATCGGCACGTGACCGACACATGACCCACTCGTGACAGGCAAGTGACTGGCAAGCGACCGGAACGCAACCGGATCACGAACAGCACGTGACTGGCACACGTCTAAAACGTGACTCGCACGCGACTGGCACGCTACCCGAACTACACCGGCATGCGACCGGCATGCGACCAGCACGTGACACGCACGCGACTTGCACGCGACCGGCACACACCTAACGCAACCAGCATGTGTCAGGCACGCGACACACTTGTGACCGGCACACGATTCACACGCGACCGGAACGCGACTGAAAGGCGCCTAACACGCGACTGGCACGCTACCAACAGGCAACTCAGACACGACTGGAACGCAACCGGCACGTGACCAGCTCACGATCGGCACAAGACCTGCGCGTTCCAAACACGCGACCAACACGCGACCAGCACGCGACCGGCACACGACCAGCACACGACACAGACCGCGACTGGCACGCTACAGGAACGCGACCGGCACGCGACCCGTACGCAACCAGCACGTGAAGGGCACGCGACCGGCATGCAACCGGCACTAGACCGGCACGTGACTGGCACGTAACTGGAATGCGACCCTCACGCGACTCGCACGCTACCCACACGTGACAGGAACGCCACCGGCACGTGACCCGCACGGGACCGGCACGCGAAGGGCATGCAACCAGCACACGACAGAGGCGACTGGCACGCGACTGGTCCGCGAACGGCATGTGACCAGCATGCGCCAGAAACTCAATTGGCATGCTACCGGCACACGCCGAACACACTACCGGCACACGCCGAACACGCGACCGGCACACAACTGGCAAGCGACCGGCATGCGACCCGCACGCATCTCACACGTGACCTGCACGCGACCGGCACGCAACTGGATTGCGACTCGCACGCGACCGGCACATGACAGGCACACGCCAAACACCGAACCGGCACGCGACCAACACGCTACCATCACGTGCCTGGCACGTGACTGGCATGCGACGAGCACGCGACGGGCACACGACCGCAACGAGACACACACGTGACCCGCATGCGACCGGAACACTACCAACATGCGCCTCACACGCGACCGGCACACGACTCGAACACTACCGGCATGCAACAGGCACGCGACTGGCACGCAACCAGAACGCGACCAGCACACACCAAAAATGCTACACACACGCGACCGGCACGCGCCCAACACGTGACCAGAACGCGCCCGGCACGCGACCCGCACGCGACGGGCACGAGAACAGCATGCGCCTAACATGCGACCGGCCCACGACCGGCATGGGACTGGCATGTGACCTGCACTCAACTGTAACGGTACCAGCACGCGACCCGCTCGCGACCCGCACGCCACCGGCACGCGACCGGCACGTGACCCGCACGAGACCAGCACGCTACCAGCACTAGAACAACACGCAACTGGCACGCAACCGAAATGCGACCAGCACGTGACCGGAATGCAACCCACACGCGACCAGCACACGCCTAACGCAACCGGCACACAACCAGAACGTGACCAACACATGCTAGGCACGAGACCGGCAGAAGCTTAACACGTGACTGGCACACGACCCGCACGCAACAGGCACGCGACCGGCACACGAACGACACTCAAAGGGCACGCAATCGACACGCGCTTAACACATGAACAGCACGCGACTGGCACTTGACCGGCACGTGCCAAACACGCGACTGGCACGCGACCAGCACGCGACCCGCACGCGACCAGCACATGCCTAAAAGGCAACTTGGACGCAATGACCACGCGCCTAACACGCAACCGGCACACGACCCGCTCGCGACCGGCAAGCGACCGGCATGCGACCAGCACGCACCTAACACGCCATCTGCAAGCCACCGGCACGTGACCGGCACTCACCAGTCACGTGACCAGCATGCGACACACACGCGAATGGCACATGACCCGCACGTGATGGGCACCCGACCGACACGCGACTGGAACGCAACCTGCATGCGACCGGCACACACCTAACACGCAACTTGCACACAACCAGCACGCGCCTAACACATGACCGGCATGCGACCGGCACGCGACCGGCAAGCGCCCGGCATGCGACCCGTATGCGTCTCACACGTGACGCGCACGTGACCAGCATGTAACAGGCACGTGACTGGCACACGCCTAACACGCGATTCGCAAGCAACCGGCACGCAACCGGCACTCGACCGGCACACGCCTAACATGCGACTTGCACACAACCAGCATGCGCCTAACACGCAAACGGCATGCGAACGGCACTCGCTGGTCACGCGACCGGCATGTGACACACACGCAAATGGCAGACGATCTGCACATGATCGCCAAGCGATACACACGTGACTGGCACGTGACCGGCACGCAACCGGAATGAGACCAGCGGTCACCAAATGTGACCAGCACGTGACTGGCACGTGACCAGCATGCGACCCGCACGCGACCAGCAGGCTACGCGCACGCGACCGGCACGCGACTAACACATGACCGGCACACGCCCAGCACGCCACCAACACGCAACTAGCACGCGCTGAACACGCGACCGGCACGAGAGCGGCAAGCGACTGGCATGCGACCCGTACGTATCCTGCACGTGACCTGCATGCGACCAGCACGCAACCCGCACGTGACCCACACATGACCAGCACGTGACAAACACTCGACCAGCACATGGCCAGAATGTGACCAACACATGCCTAACACGCGACCTGCACGCGACCGGCACATGACCGGCACACACTTAAAACGCGACTGGCAAACAACCTGCACGTTACCGACACACGACCGGCACGCGAAGGGCCAACACGTGACCGGCAAGCAACCGGCACTCGACCGGCCCATGCCAAACACGCGACCAGCACGCGACCCGCACGCAACCAGCACCCGCCTAACACACAACTTGCACGCAACCACCTCGCGCCTAACACGCAACTGGCACGTGACTGGCACACGACTGGCATGCGACCTGCACGTGACCCACACACGACCAGCACGTGCCTAACACGCGACCGGCACGTGGCCAGAATGTGACCGACACATTACTAACACGCGACATGCACGCGACCTGCACACAACTGGCATGAGACCGGAATGTGACATGCACATGACCCGCACGATACCGGCATGCAACCCGCACGCAACTGACACGTGACCGGCACAAGCCTAAAACGCGACCTGCACTCGACCACCACGCGCCAAACACGCGACTGGCACGCGACCAGCATGCGTCTAACACGCGACTTGCACACAACCACCTCGCGCCTAACACGAGAACGGCATGCGACCAGCATGTGACCTGCACGCAACTGGCACGCACCTAACACGTGACCGGAACGCGATCCGCACGAGACCGGCACGCGACCGGCACTTGACCGGCATGCGACAAGCACATGATGGGCACGCGACTGGCATGCAAAAGGAATGCAACCAGCGGTTGCCAAACGCGACCGGCACATGACACACATGCAACTGTCACGCGACCATCACGCAACAGGCACGCGACACTCTCGTGACCCGCATGCGACCGGCACACGACCAGGCAAGCGACCGGCACGCGACCAGCACCCGCCTAACACGCGATCCGCAAGCCACCGGCACGCGACCCACACGTGACCGGCACGCGACCGGCACTCGACCGGCACACAGCAAACACGCGACTTGCACACAACCAGCATGAACATAACACGAGACAGGCACGCAACCAGCACTCACCAGTCACGCGACCGGCATGCGACACACACGTGACTGTCACGCGACCGGCACGGGACCAGGACGCGACTGGCAAGCGACCAGCATGCAACCTGTACGCGTCCCGCATGTGACCACCCCACACGACCCACACGCGACCGGCACGCGATTGGCACGCAAAGGGCAAGCGACCAACAACACGAGATAAGCACGCCACCGTCTCGCAACCGGCACGTGACCGGCACGCGAAGGGCACGCGATCGGCACGCGCCCAACATGTGACCGGCACAAGACCGCCACTTGACCGGCACATGCCAAAAACGCGATTGGCACGCGACCTGCACGTGACCAGGATGCGACAAACACGCAAATTGCACGCAAAGGACATGCGACTGTCATGCGACTGGCACGCGACCGGCACTCACCAGGCACGTGACCGGCACGCGACACACCCATGACCGGCCAGCGACTCGCACGCAACCGACACGCTACCAGCACGAGAGTGGCACGCAACCGGCACGCGACCGGAATGCAAACCGCACGCGACCAGCACGCACCTAACGCAATAGGCACGCGACCGGCAAGTGACCGACACGCGACCGGAACACGACCTGCATGCAATTAGAAGCGCCTAACACGCGATGTGCACGCGCCTAACTTGTGACCGACACGCGACCAGCACTCGCCTAACAAGCAACCCGCACGCGCCTAACTCGTGACCTTCAAGTGACCGTCACTCGCCAGGCACGCGACCGGCACGCGAACACCCATGACCAGCACGCGACCTGCACGTGCCAAACACGCAACCGGCACGCGCCAGGCATGTGATAGGCATGCCACACGCACGAGACCAGCACGTGACTGGCATGCGCCCAACATGCGACTGGCACGCGATCAGAACGTGACCAACAGTTGACCTGCACACGACCTCCACGTGACCTGCACACGCCTAACACGCATCAGGCATGCGACCCGCACGTGACCAGCACGCGCATATCACGCTACTCGCATGTGCCTAAAATGCAACCCGTACGCAACCGGCACGCGACCGGCACTCACCCAGCACGCGACGGGCATGCAACTTGCACGTGACCCACATGCGACTGGCAGATGACTGGCACGCGCTGAAAACTCGACTGGCACGTTACCGGCACATGACTGGCACGCAACCCGTATGCGACCTGCACTCGACCGACACGCGACCAGAACGCCACCAGCAAAGGCCTAACACGCGACTGGGACCAGCACGCGACCGGCATGAGACCGGCATGCGAAGGGCATGCGATCGGCACGCGCCAGGCACGTGACCGGCACGTGACCGGCACTCGACTGGCACACAACTAACACGCGACTTGCACACAACCAGCACTCGCCAGTCATGCGACCGGCACGTGACACACACGCGAATGGCACACAACCTGCACGCGACCGGCACCAAAAGAACACGAGACCGGCACATGACCTGCACGCAACCTGTACACGTGACCCGCACGTGACTGGAACGCGACTCGCGCGCAATCGGTATGCGACTGGCACGCGCTGAACATGCGACTGGCACACGACCAGCAGGCGCCAGTCACGCGACCGGTACGCGACAGGCACGCGATCGGCACGCAATTTGCACGCTACGGACATGCGACCGGCACGCGACCGGCATGCAACACACACACGACCAGCACGTTACCGACACGCGATAGGCAAACGACCGGCACGCTACCCATACTTGACCAGCAAGCGCCTTGCACACGACCTGCACGCAACCGGCACGCGACCTGTAAACGACCCGCACGCGACCGGCACGTGCCAGGCATGTGACAGGCACGCAACCCGCAGGCGACCGGAACGCGACCCGTACGCGACCAGCACGAAACCGGAACACGACCAGCATGCAAAATACATGCGAAGGGCACGCGACCGGCACACGCTTAACACGCGACTGGCACGCGACTCACACACCACCGGCACACGACTGGCATGTGACCAGAACGCGACACAGACTCAACCGGCACGCGACTGGCATGCTATTGGCATGCGACCCGCTCGCGACCTGTATGCGTCCCGCGCGTGACTGGCACATGACCGGCACAAGCCTAAAATGCGACCGGCACACAACCCGCACGCGACCAGCACGTGACCGGCACGGAAAAGGCATGTGACCAGCACGCGCCTAACATGCGACCGGCACACGCCCGGCACGTGACCGGCACTCATCCGGCATGCAACCGTCACGTGACCGGCACGGGACCTGCACGCGACTCGCACGTGACTGGAAGGCTACCAACACGCGACCTGGATGCGACTAGCTCGCAACGTGCATGCACCTAACAGGCGACTGGAACGCGACCGGCACGTCACTGGCACATGACTCGCACGTGACCAGCACTCGACCGGCACACGCCTAACACGCAACTTGCACGCAACCACCTCGCGCCTAACACATGACCGGCATGCTACCTGCACGCGATTAGAAGCGCCTAACACATGACACGCATGCGCCTAACTCGCGACCGGCACACGACCTGCACGAGACCCGCACACGCCTAACACGCGACCGGAACGCGAACAGCACGTGACCGGCACTCGCCAGGCACGTGACCGGCACGCAAAACACCCGCGACCAGCACGTGACCTGCAGGCGCCTAACACGCGACCGGCAAGCAACGGGCATGCGACTCGCACGGGACCCGCACGCGACCTGCACGTGACCGGCACACGACCAGGCATGCGACTGGCACATGACCTGCACGCGCCCGGCACGTGACCAGCATGTGCCTAACATGCGACCGGCATGGGACCGGCATGCGACCTGCACTCGACTGGAATGCTACCAGCACGAGACCAGGACGCGACTGGCAAGTGACCGGCACACACCGAACACGCGACCGGCACGCGATTGGCAAGCGACTGGCATGCAACCTGTACGCGTCCCGCACGTGACCCCCCCCACGACCCCCATGCGACTGGCACGTGACCGTCACATGCCTAAAACGTGACCGACACATGACCCGCACACGACCGGCACTCGACCGGCACACGCCAAACAAGAGACCGGCACGTGACCAGCACACGACCCGCACGCGACCAGCACACGCCTAACACACAACTTGCATGCAACCACCTCGCGCCTAACACATGACCAGCACGCGACTGGCACGTTACCGAATGCAAACCGCACGCGACCAGCACACGCCTAACACACAACTTGCATGCAACCACCTCGCGCCTAACACATGACACGCATGCGCCTAACTCGCGACCGGACCACGACCTGCACGAGACCCGCACACGCCTAACACACAACTTGCATGCAACCACCTCGCGCCTAACACATGACACGCATGCGCCTAACTCGCGACCGGACCACGACCTGCACGAGACCCGCACACGCCTAACACACAACTTGCATGCAACCACCTCGCGCCTAACACATGACACGCATGCGCCTAACTCGCGACCGGACCACGACCTGCACGAGACCCGCACACGCCTAACACACAACTTGCATGCAACCACCTCGCGCCTAACACATGACACGCATGCGCCTAACTCGCGACCGGACCACGACCTGCACGAGACCCGCACACGCCTAACACACAACTTGCATGCAACCACCTCGCGCCTAACACATGACACGCATGCGCCTAACTCGCGACCGGACCACGACCTGCACGAGACCCGCACACGCCTAACACACAACTTGCATGCAACCACCTCGCGCCTAACACATGACACGCATGCGCCTAACTCGCGACCGGACCACGACCTGCACGAGACCCGCACACGCCTAACACACAACTTGCATGCAACCACCTCGCGCCTAACACATGACACGCATGCGCCTAACTCGCGACCGGACCACGACCTGCACGAGACCCGCACACGCCTAACACACAACTTGCATGCAACCACCTCGCGCCTAACACATGACACGCATGCGCCTAACTCGCGACCGGACCACGACCTGCACGAGACCCGCACACGCCTAACACACAACTTGCATGCAACCACCTCGCGCCTAACACATGACACGCATGCGCCTAACTCGCGACCGGACCACGACCTGCACGAGACCCGCACACGCCTAACACACAACTTGCATGCAACCACCTCGCGCCTAACACATGACACGCATGCGCCTAACTCGCGACCGGACCACGACCTGCACGAGACCCGCACACGCCTAACACACAACTTGCATGCAACCACCTCGCGCCTAACACATGACACGCATGCGCCTAACTCGCGACCGGACCACGACCTGCACGAGACCCGCACACGCCTAACACACAACTTGCATGCAACCACCTCGCGCCTAACACATGACACGCATGCGCCTAACTCGCGACCGGACCACGACCTGCACGAGACCCGCACACGCCTAACACACAACTTGCATGCAACCACCTCGCGCCTAACACATGACACGCATGCGCCTAACTCGCGACCGGACCACGACCTGCACGAGACCCGCACACGCCTAACACACAACTTGCATGCAACCACCTCGCGCCTAACACATGACACGCATGCGCCTAACTCGCGACCGGACCACGACCTGCACGAGACCCGCACACGCCTAACACACAACTTGCATGCAACCACCTCGCGCCTAACACATGACACGCATGCGCCTAACTCGCGACCGGACCACGACCTGCACGAGACCCGCACACGCCTAACACACAACTTGCATGCAACCACCTCGCGCCTAACACATGACACGCATGCGCCTAACTCGCGACCGGACCACGACCTGCACGAGACCCGCACACGCCTAACACACAACTTGCATGCAACCACCTCGCGCCTAACACATGACCGGCATGCTACCTGCACGCGATTAGAAGCGCCTAACACATGACACGCATGCGCCTAACTCGCGACCGGCACACGACCTGCACGAGACCCGCACACGCCTAACACGCGACCGGAACGCGAACAGCACGTGACCGGCACTCGCCAGGCACGTGACCGGCACGCAAAACACCCGCGACCAGCACGTGACCTGCAGGCGCCTAACACGCGACCGGCAAGCAACGGGCATGCGACTCGCACGGGACCCGCACGCGACCTGCACGTGACCGGCACACGACCAGGCATGCGACTGGCACATGACCTGCACGCGCCCGGCACGTGACCAGCATGTGCCTAACATGCGACCGGCATGGGACCGGCATGCGACCTGCACTCGACTGGAACGCTACCAGCACGAGACCAGGACGCGACTGGCAAGTGACCGGCACACACCGAACACGCGACCGGCACGCGATTGGCAAGCGACTGGCATGCAACCTGTACGCGTCCCGCACGTGACCCCCCCCACGACCCCCATGCGACTGGCACGTGACCGTCACATGCCTAAAACGTGACCGACACATGACCCGCACACGACCGGCACTCGACCGGCACACGCCAAACAAGAGACCGGCACGTGACCAGCACACGACCCGCACGCGACCAGCACACGCCTAACACACAACTTGCATGCAACCACCTCGCGCCTAACACATGACCAGCACGCGACTGGCACGTTACCGGCACGCAACCCGCTCGCGACCGGCACGCACCAGGCACTCGAACGGCACGCAACCACCACGCGACCAGCACGCGACTGGCATGCGCCCAACATGCTACTGGCACGTGATCAGAACGCGACCAACACGCGACCCGCACACGACCTCCACGTGACCCGCACGCACCTAACACGCATCAGGCACGCGACCAGCACGCGACTGGCAGTCGACCTGCACACGACCCGCACGTGACCTGCACGCACCTAACATGCAGCCAGCACGCGACCGGCACGCGACAAGCATGCGACCAGCACGAGCCTAACACGCGACTGGCACGCGCCTAACACGCAACCGGCACGCGACTGGCATGGGACTGGCTCAAGACGGGCACGCTACCGGCACACGATCAGCACGTGACCTGCACGTTCTGAACACGCGACCGGCACACGCCGAACACGCAACCGGCACTCGACCGGCAGGCAACCTGTAAACGACCCACACGCGACAGGCACGCAACATGAATGCGACCAACACGCGCCTAAATGACCCTACTTGGGCTCAAAACACCACNCGACCAGCACGAAACCGGAACACGACCAGCATGCAAAATACATGCGAAGGGCACGCGACCGGCACACGCTTAACACGCGACTGGCACGCGACTCACACACCACCGGCACGCGACTGGCATGTGACCAGAACGCGACACAGACTCAACCGGCACGCGACTGGCATGCTATTGGCATGCGACCCGCTCGCGACCTGTATGCGTCCCGCGCGTGACTGGCACATGACCGGCACAAGCCTAAAATGCGACCAGCACACAACCCGCACGCGACCAGCACGTGACCGGCACGGAAAAGGCATGTGACCAGCACGCGCCTAACATGCGACCGGCACACGCCCGGCACGTGACCGGCACTCATCCGGCATGCAACCGTCACGTGACCGGCACGGGACCTGCACGCGACTCGCACGTGACTGGAAGGCTACCAACACGCGACCTGGATGCGACTAGCTCGCAACGTGCATGCACCTAACAGGCGACTGGAACGCGACCGGCACGTCACTGGCACATGACTCGCACGTGACCAGCACTCGACCGGCACACGCCTAACACGCAACTTGCACGCAACCACCTCGCGCCTAACACATGACCGGCATGCTACCTGCACGCGATTAGAAGCGCCTAACACATGACACGCATGCGCCTAACTCGCGACCGGCACACGACCTGCACGAGACCCGCACACGCCTAACACGCGACCGGAACGCGAACAGCACGTGACCGGCACTCGCCAGGCACGTGACCGGCACGCAAAACACCCGCGACCAGCACGTGACCTGCAGGCGCCTAACACGCGACCGGCAAGCAACGGGCATGCGACTCGCACGGGACCCGCACGCGACCTGCACGTGACCGGCACACGACCAGGCATGCGACTGGCACATGACCTGCACGCGCCCGGCACGTGACCAGCATGTGCCTAACATGCGACCGGCATGGGACCGGCATGCGACCTGCACTCGACTGGAACGCTACCAGCACGAGACCAGGACGCGACTGGCAAGTGACCGGCACACACCGAACACGCGACCGGCACGCGATTGGCAAGCGACTGGCATGCAACCTGTACGCGTCCCGCACGTGACCCCCCCCACGACCCCCATGCGACTGGCACGTGACCGTCACATGCCTAAAACGTGACCGACACATGACCCGCACACGACCGGCACTCGACCGGCACACGCCAAACAAGAGACCGGCACGTGACCAGCACACGACCCGCACGCGACCAGCACACGCCTAACACACAACTTTCATGCAACCACCTCGCGCCTAACACATGACCAGCACGCGACTGGCACGTTACCGGCACGCAACCCGCTCGCGACCGGCACGCACCCGGCACTCNTGACCGGCACACACCGAACACGCGACCGGCACGCGATTGGCAAGCGACTGGCATGCAACCTGTACGCGTCCCGCACGTGACCCCCCCCACGACCCCCATGCGACTGGCACGTGACCGTCACATGCCTAAAACGTGACCGACACATGACCCGCACACGACCTCCACGTGACCCGCACGCACCTAACACGCATCAGGCACGCGACCAGCACGCGACTGGCAGTCGACCTGCACACGACCCGCACGTGACCTGCACGCACCTAACATGCAGCCAGCACGCGACCGGCACGCGACAAGCATGCGACCAGCACGAGCCTAACACGCGACTGGCACGCGCCTAACACGCAACCGGCACGCGACTGGCATGGGACTGGCTCAAGACGGGCACGCTACCGGCACACGATCAGCACGTGACCTGCACGTTCTGAACACGCGACCGGCACACGCCGAACACGCAACCGGCACTCGACCGGCAGGCAACCTGTAAACGACCCACACGCGACAGGCACGCAACATGAATGCGACCAACACGCGCCTAAATGACCCTACTT
>VZRU01010875.1:39651-59088 GCA_013398155.1 Pedionomus torquatus | reverse complement strand
GACAGAGCGCCGGCGGTGAGCGACTCGGCCCTGCCGAACGGGGGGAGGCTGGACGGCCCGGGGCTGTGCGGGGCTGGCGGAGCTCAGGGTCAGGTGTCAGCTCCGTGCCGAGATCCGCCCTCCAGCAGCGGGAGGTGCAAAATCTCAGCGCAGGTTTTTGCGGTAAAAGATCTGGCCTCAGGGGCGAGTCTGAAAAGGCAGCGAAAACGTCCAGGATCCTGCAAAGACATAAGTGGCCACAGCACAACTTTGGTATCTGCGTCTGAGAGACATCCCAGAGAAGCGTCTGCAGACTTGCTTTTTTACAGTCTTTCTTTCCTCAGGCATTTGTATGGTTATAGGTGTTTACATCTTCACCAGTAAAATTCCATTGAGTTTATGAATTTATGTTCTCAAACACTTCCATAACTTGCAACTCCTTGTCAAAACCTGAATGTCTGAGATGTTAAGTATCTGAGATCTTCAGGCTGCATCTGTACTAATCCAAGTCCCACGTGGGAACCTAGATTATACGTAACACACCTTGACAGTACTAAATCAAAAATACTGATGAGAGTTGTCTTTCATTAGGAGATAAGATGGTATGATAGTGTCCATCTTTTATAAATACACAGCCCAAAAGAAGTGGGAGTTCTCCATTGTGTATAGAAGAACAATTTTGAGACTAAGACCCAGCAGTGTCTCCCTTCAGAACTGGTACCTTGGTCAGATGCAGTAATCTAGATGGCTGTATTCACAGTGTGAGAAATGCCAGCTCACATGTAGAATGTAAGAGAGAACAAAATCATTGAAAGAAAGGTTAAAAACAAAGTATAACAGGGGTTTATTAAAACTTTACAAAACAGCGCTGAATCGGATGCATCTCCAGGCTAGATGCACAAATTCTCTTTTCATTTTTAGGTTTATATGCAGTTTATCCCGACTGCTTATGTTTCTGTCTCCCCTCTCATTGGTTGAGAAGTTAGAGCTCACATCCTTCCCAGCCGCTTAACATATTGGAGATTGAGTTTACACCTTTTTACCTTGTAAGGTCTGAACACCCCTACTCCAAGAAGTCATTATCTTAAACACACCTTTGATTAGTTGATTAGACCACAGGTTGTCCCACAGTCTTTTGCCCCCTTCTACTGTCTATTGTTACTAATTACATGCACTCTGGTGGTCGTTTACTTCATCAGGTGGTCCTCTAGATGGACCTAGCCCACTTAGTAGTCTTCAGAGCCCTCCCTGATGATGCTATGTCCAATCCTGCTTATCTTCAGCCTTGGTGGTACTCCCCTATTCTTTTAAGTTCCTGTTTTGAAGGGTGCTTTTTCCTCTGTTTCCTTTACTCAGATAACATTCTGCTGAGCAAACATAATATTCAATAGCACAAGGATATTGATGATTTATCAGGAAAGGCCAGTCTGTGAGACTCTACTATCTCTAGGCCCCTTTCAGGGGGCCTGACCAAAGGATACAAAGGAGCCGAAGCAAAACTTTAAACACATTTCTCACAACAGCTGCTGCGTAAAAGTTAGTCACTTCTTTCACCATCATCACAGTATCTTATAAGAGTAAACCCATAGTTTGCTTACAGAAAAAATGCCCTGTAATAGTTTTCAGACTCCCTGATAGTGTCAGTGTCTAGAGCTGTAACTCCTTTTCAGGCTTGAATCTTCCTCTAATTGAAGGGCTTCAAATAGAGATAAATTCCAGGGGAACATGAAGGATTTATTTTTTTCCACAGCATCTGTCTGGAGCAGTGTATGTAGCTGCCATTCAGTCTCCTATTTGCATCTTGTCTGAGTTCCAGGGATTGCAGAAATCTGCCTATGCATTCCATAGTCAGCTCATCAGCATGGATTTTGCTTTCAAGCAATATGCCTAAAAATTTAGGTATCGTCAAAGTGAACGTCACAACTCAAGTCTCTTCATTGGTCTAAGCCTATTGGGCTTTTTCTTCTTAATTGTTAATGAATGGTTGATCATTCAGACCAATCTTGTTTTTGTAAAACTGGTGTCATGAGTATGTACTTTAAGGTTATAAAAATTTTCACCGATTTTTACATGAATTTTAAATGCATAATTCAATAAGCTTAAGTAATAATAAATACAGTTTGTTAGTATGTAGAATCAATTTTGGTTTGTGGTATGTGTGTAAAAATATGGATAGAGGTCCACAGTAGCGAGACTGAAAAAGTTTCTGAAAAAAAAGTTGTTGAGCACTAGAAGACATGCACTATGATGTACCATGACAGCAGTGTTTACTTTAATTTCATACTAGATGTTAAATATGTTCTGTTATTCACTGAAAACCATTTGATTTCGTCACCGTGCACAGTTTTAAAAGCTTTGAGTTAAAATAGCTTTACAAACAAGTTTGCTTATAAACGTGTTTTGATTTTAGGACCGACTTCCTTTTCAAAGGATAAAAACTGTATACAGACATAATGCTGGTGTTGTAGAGAGTGGTAAGATAGGGATAGGAGTATCTTTACAAATAGCTGAAACTGCAGAAGTTATATAACTAGAAAACCACAAAATTGAACTTTTCACCTTTTGAGTTTAGTACGCATCCTTGATAAGCTTATGAATATTATCTGCTTCACTTCTGGGCGGCATGAAGGTAGAGTTAATGATACATGTGATGTATGATATGTACAATGTGCAGGGCAGGGGGGAGGGCGGTACACATTAGAGGCAAACACGTAGTAGGCAGATCGGGAAGTCTGTACCTTCCAAGTAACTTAGTCAGTGGCGGAAGGAAGAGGGACATATGTGGCTGTGTCCTCCGGATAAAAGGAGGCCGTGTCCTCCAGCAATTTTTAGAGACCCCACAGGGGTATGCCAGAGTAAACTCTCCCTTCATTCGAATAAAGTCAACTATTTCAAGTATTCTTTTGTCTTCTTTGAGAACACCAAACTCTGGCAACAAGATTTTCTGAACAAGAGGATGGGCACTGTGGCTAGATTTAGAGCGAGAGATTACATCTGTTATTTAACCAAATAGTACAGTTTCATTTAAGAAAACCCACAAAAAAACCCCAGCACTAGGTTCCAGTTCTGCTCTGGTGTAACAGTCAGCCTAGTAACATTTTCAAAAATATATTTGTACAAGCTGTAAAATGAACATTTTTTAAAAAGCAAGATGGTCTTCATGCACATCTGACTCATGTTTTATTTGTCTGTCTTGTAATCTATATTGATCTCTTGAGAAGAATATCAGTTGTTCTTAGTATTCTCTGGAAAAAAAAAAAAAAAAGGTGAGCTTTATATAGATTAAAAGTGCCTATGATTTCTTTTCAGGTAGTTCATGTGTATGTCAGCCAGGATACAGGATGGTTTCTAATAATGGCGGGTCCTCTGTTATTTGTGAAAAATGCCCAGAAAATATAGTAAGTATTGAACTTTTCATACTTCACCATAATAATAATGCTTTTTTTTATTTTAAATTTTCTCCTGACTGCTAGTTATTTTTTGTTAAATTAAAATTATCTTGCATAATGGTCTTTGGTTGGGAATTTTTAGGACTATGCTTATAGAAAATATTTTCGTTTTCTCTTTGGAATTGTATATTACTATTATTTTGCACACATTTTTTAATTGTAAATTTGATCCCATAAAGAAAGAATATTTAGAATGTTTTATTTCCTTCCACTGCTTTTCTACTTCATATTATATTATCCTTGCTCAGACACAGCTGTATAATAGAATGCCAAAGATGCTTTTCAGCTCACAGGTATCTTACTTGATTATTTTTATAAATCCTGTTATTGTAATATTTAGGCTGTATCTTCACAGTCCTTTATCTTTTTACTTCAAAATGAGCTGTTGCAGTTATGTTACTTTAATTACATATAACTTGGTAGTGTATTCAGCTCTTCCTACCTTCCTTGAGAAATTAAGCTATAATTTTTGGAGACCTACAATATAATTGTAGAGCCAAAGGCACCAGGCTTAACCAGCTTTTTACCACTATAGTAAATAGAGAAATAATTTTTCTTCAGCAAAACCAAGTTTTCAGGTGAAAGCCATGCTGAATACTTCTTTCTCTCCAGTAACTGTAGAACTGTCAAGAGACCAGCTTAGTTGTGTAAATTATGTGTTTAATGGCTAATGGTTAACGTAGTAATTTTCCTCTTTTTTCCATCTTCATGCTACATTAGGCAAAGACATGGGCAAATATTCATTGGTGTTTTGATCATTCTGCTGTTTCTTTCTCTTTCATGTAATGGTGGCATTTGTCTTTGATCCTATGGCAAGGCTTATGCAATGATAAAATTATGATAATGGAGAAGTGAATAACATCAGTAGCACCTGAGAATGAGTGGTTATCTTTTGTTTTCCTCATTGGTTTTAATGTGTAGCACAGCTACTTTGTAATATAAAATAAGTGTGGATGTGAAAATTCCATGCAGTTATATAAGCTGTTTCACTTAAAACTCTTCCATTTTTATTATTTCTGTATGTTTATATGCAAATACATCTATTTATGCATTGTTATGTGTATTGATTTTTTTTTCCCAGTGCAGAACCTCCATATCGTTTTTTAAACCTTCCAATTGTGTCATGTCTTATCTTCACTAACGTGTGTTAGCTAATGGGTGCAGAAAAACTTAAGAACAAATTTTTTTAGTCTATATCTACGTAGGAATTACTTTTTCCAGATGTTTAGCCTTTTTTTTATTTTCAATAACTTCATAAATGTTATCATTGGGGGGGGCATTTGTTTTTCAATAGCTTCATAAATGTTATCAATGTTTTCTGGTAAATAACATTTGGATCAGGCATTCTTTACAGATATTTGGTGATGATGTCTATATTTCTGCAAATTACATAGTTTTACATTTTATTTTAGAGTGGAGTTACTCAAGATGGGTGGAATTGTATTACTTGCCCTAAAGGCCTAACTTCAGAAGGAAAATGTAAATGCCTCCATAATGAAATATTAGGTAAGGAATATATACAAGCTATGAGATATAAGTCCTTATTTTAGGTATTAGAGCTTATTAAGGCATGCTCTTCTGTTCAATAAGAAAAGAAAATTAACATATGTTTATCTATCTAATGTAACAAATTCACATTCCTCTTGACTTTAAACCTCATTCCTGAAAGACAGCAGATAAATCTGTACCATCGTTCATTGCAATACAAACTATTATGCAAACATTCAGAAAATTAATAGTGGCGTGTCACTTCCTTTAAGCTGGTTGGCACTGAGTGGAGGAATTAAATTTTGGATAAAACCAATGTCAGTATAGACTAAGAAAAAACATTAAAATATTTTGAAGGGCAAAATGCGTACGTACTTCACAGTAAAGGAATTACACATATATGAATAGGTAGAACAGAATAGCCTGAGCAAGCCAAGCAAACTACTGTACATTAATATCAGTGGATTTCATGCCTCCCTGAGACACATGCCTGTATTTGTGATTTCCTGCATCATGCTTCCCCATATCTGTGCCTCACACTTGATGCTTTCTAATAGTTGCAGGTGAATTTCAGTAGACACAGAAAATTATTTGTAATATAACTTTAGTGCCCTTGTTAACTATATTTTTCCTTATCTTGCACAGTAATAAACTAAGATCAAAGCATAATTTCATCAAGGCTGTAAAGCAAAAAAGTTATTGGGAGCTCTAGTTTTCCTTATTTTCAAAGACATACAATGGAAAAGACTTTCCTTGGGCCTGTAATTCTTTGAATAAATATTACTTGTGTCCACTTTGGTTACATTTCTAACAGACTCTACTGGAGAATCACTATTTTCAGATCATTAATTTAAGAGGAATCTGTAAAAGAGTGAACACCAAATCAGCTCCCTTAAACATTATCAGAGTTACAAAATACATTTTGAACTGTTATGGTAAAGTATTGAAAGCAAAGCTGATTCTGTAATTTAACATGCAGAAAGAACATTAGTATTGTAGTCATTTTGATCATCTTTGTATCTTGTTGGTTTTTTTTGTTGTTGTTGTGTTTGTTTTTTAAATTAGACTTGAAATCTCTAGCCAAATGATTTAATTGCCCAATTTGTAGCATTTGCATGAATCATTTGAAACAAAAATTATTTTTTTTTCCAGTAATTTACAAATTTGGTATTTTGAGTTTAGATTTGCAGTGAAGCCTTAGCTTGAAATTTGTTTCAGAATAGATAACAAATGAATTGATGTTAAATCTGCATAGACCCTTTATTTTTTCACACTTTTCTTAACCTGTGTGACATACTGTGCATCATACAATTTTATGACAGTTGCTTTTCTTCTCAATTTAGTGGAAAGAAGTATCGATGGCATTTTGCTTAACGAAGCATTATGCATACATTGTAATGGAAGTGAGCAATCATTCTCTGTTTCAGACTCGTCAGGAAATAGGTGAGTGTCCTTTGCCTGTTGTGATGATAAATGTGAACAAGTCCTGTTCTGTTTAATGGAGTAGTCTTCGAGAAGCAGTCTGTGTCTTTGGGATTACCATTTTAAAAGCAGTGAATTGGAAATCCTAAACCCCACATCAAACTCAGTTATGTCTTGTGTTCACTCAAGTTCTTGTACGACCAGCAGCTTGGTTTGTTTGTTTCCCTTGAGTGTGAGTATAAAGCAGGCAGAAACAGAATTCTTATTTAGATAATTGACTATTTCTCTTCTACTTCACTTGCAATAGAAGCAAATGAGAAATGTCTTGTCGATTTCAGTCTGAACTGGTGAAGATGTTAACAGTGTTCTCAGGCATACTATGTAATCAGTTTTCACCAAGCACTAAATCTCATACTTAACTGCATTTAAAGGGCATTCTTTGTGTTTGTGATCCATAGGTGTGTAAGATGCGAGCAAACATTCATCAATGCAAGCAAGTCTTGTGACTGCAGCAGCCCAAACATTTTAGTAAGTAGAAGAATGTTTGTTGTATTGAGGTTCATAAATTGAAAAGTTATGTTGACAAATGTATAAATTTCCATTTTTTTTTATTTCTGTGTTGTTGTTTGTTTGTTTGTTTGTTTTTTATTTCAGACTGGGGGATTGTGTTTCAGTGCTAGTGCCAACTTACCCCCAAAGGGAATTGCAACTGTTCGTTTTGGACAGCTAGTAAGTGTGTTTACTCTAAAACACTTTCAAGCTCATTATTTACTTTCATTGAGTCTTTTAAATTCCATTCCTAAAAAACAAGGGTGATGTTTTGTTGTCTGGTCATGGTGGTTGGAAAGTAATTTGCATCAAGATAGAGTGTAGAAGGGTAGACCAGGCAAATATTGTTCTAATGTAATACATTTAAGAAAATACATACCCTTTGGGAAACTGAAAAAGGGAAGTAAATTACATTAACTTAGTATCAAAGCAAGTGGTATGTGGGCCACTGTATTAATTGTATGTTTTTTTAAAACACAGTCAAAACCACAAAAACATGCTGAAGAGTTCATGAGAGCCTCTGGGCTTTTAAAATTTCTTTTTCTTTTTACTATGTAAAATTTGTATGCATATAAAATCTTTCAAAGAAGATATAAAGACTGAAAAAAGATATTTAGTTGCCAGAAAATCAGAGCTTTGGAAGAAAATGGACACCTATATAATTCGAGACCGCGTATAAATTTGTTGAACTCCTTGAATTGTCTAATGATTTAAAATGTTCAAGTGTTTAGCTAATGTATTAGTTGTGAAATCTGTTCAAAGTTAGGACGATTTTCCTTGTAACTCTGAATTCAGGATATGCTGTATGGCCAATAAATGTGGTTTGTTCTGAGAGTAATTAAAGGGTACTGCTTGAAAGAAAGCAAAAAACAGTCTTCAGTTTTTCTGACAACATATATTGGTCTTGCTTTCTGAAAATGCACTCTTCTAAATAACGTTTTATTGAAACTATGGCTTTTTAGTTGCTTACAGTATACATGAAAGCTATTTTTAGTTCAAATATGAGTAGTTATAAAAGGCAAGTAGTGCAATAATCAATTTAGCAAGTTTGATCTTGAATTAAATTTACTACCTGATTAGCACCTTGCCCTTGAAATCATTAATACTTCCCTTTTGCAGTAAATAAAACTCCTTTATCACAGAATCCATATTCAAAAGCTAAATATTTCTGTTCTTGTTCTATATATTTTGTCTAATTTAGCTAAGTAAAACGAATTATTGCATTATGGTTTTGTTTTGAACTGACCTGGTTTGATGTAGACATTTAAAAAGGACAGAAAACTCTTAGAAAAATATAAGTAGCATCTATTAGGTGACATAGATTTCCAGATTCTTATGTTATGGAAAGATTGTTCTGAGCAAAGAAAGTGAAGCAGTTCTGTATTTACAGGGTATAACGCTGACATCAGCATGGTTTCTGAAAAATCTGCAGTCCTCAGCCTCTGCCTGTTGGGTGAGTTTCATTAATGTTTGCAGTTTTCTTTTTTATATAGAAGCGATACTCTGTATAAAAGCATGGCACTTTAGTTTTTGGAAGTTAACTTGCTTATTTTTAAAGGATCTTATTTTGCAATTGCAGTAGTTAAGAAAGAAATATATATACACAGAATGTTTAGAAAAGGTATTGTGTGCTCATCAGTGTTAATCCAAGTCTGCAGGGTTGGAATCTTCACAAGGTGAATGGGGGTAAATAAAAAATCCCACAATAGCTATTAGGTATGTGAAATGTTATTGAGTATATCCAGTAAGGGATCACACAGTAAATTAACTTTTTCAGTATTGATTGGCACCTGGTCTTTAAGGTTCCAACACTCACATCACCCAGAAGCGCATCTCTGTTCAGAAACAACAGGTCCAGTGGGGCACCTTCCCTAGTTGGCTCCCTCCCCAACTCTATTAGGAAGTTATCCCAAACACACTCCAGGAACCTCCCACCTAGCCTACAGGTGTATAAAGATCACAGCAGTGGGTTTGCAGAATTCCATAATACACAAGCACAGAGTCTTTATTTCCTATGTTTCTTTATTACCGATTACTACAAATTACTACTAGTAATATTTATGATTAATAAAGCAAGTGTGTATGTGTTACAATGGTAGCAGCAAACATATATTTCAATATTACAAGTTACTACAAAATTACTAGTAAATTATCAAATACACTTATGATCAGTTACCTATATGCATGAAACAAGTCTCACTTCAAAGATGATCTGCATCGTGGAGTCTGAAGTCAACCAGGCTACCCCAGCAGTGGTCCGATAATTTGATTAGGAGAGCTCGTAGAAATGTTTGTTCAGGGGAAGTTCTGTGTGTGTGTGTGTGTATGTATGAGAGGGAGAGAGACAGACAGGGACAGATGCATTCTCCATTTAGGGTAAAAAGTGAGTAACTTTTATATTGCAGAGACGTAAGGCAGTATAGGACAGCACTACCTGGAGCAACCTGGAGATGTTTGTGTTTTATATTCTCTCAGACCAGTTTTTCTTTTTCCAAACTGCTCTTCTTTCAGCTGGAACAGCCAATAGCAGTTGCCAATTCTTGCTTTCTTAGAATGTTTCCCCTCTTTTGCAGAATATTTTTCACCTTTCCAGATGATAAGTTGCTGTTACAGTTCATTGGTTTTGTGCTTATCGATAGTCTCAGGATGTCTCTAGTGTTTAGGTACCCAGCACTTCTCCAGGATGTTTCTGATTTCAGGCCTAGTTCCCAGGCTGGCAGGCATTCTCTGTCAGCATTTCAGCAGACTTCTGTTAAGTGTTTTCCCAGGTCACCTTTGTGGCTGCTCCCATCACTTCTCAAACACACCACTCTGAGAAGTAGTCTCTCACTTATCCCATTGTTTTTACAAACTGAGACTATCCTCATTGCTTACTGAACTTTATCCTCTCTGTCCACTTTAGCCTGCTCGGCTCTTTAGAGGTGCTGCCTGAATGTAATGTCCAACTGCTGATCTGACCCATACAAAGGCAATGGGTGTTGGCAAGTTAATAGTAGTGCAGTGGTGACTGCACTGAGCCACCAGGCATCACTTCTACCTATGACTTGGCAGTGGTTTGTTTGCCAAAATTGAATAACAGTATAAATACAACATAGTTTAGGAACAGCAGAATAGGAAAAGTACTAAACTGAAAAGAAGATATTGACAATACATGCAACTATAGTTGTCAGTCTTAGGTCTTTGATGAAGTCATCTTTGTCATACAGTCTAAGTGGTGTTAAACATTTTTATTCTTACTTTTTTTTCTCAATGCAGATTTTGACATTTCTGTCACATCATACCATCTAGCTGATGCAACTAAAATAAACTGAAGAAGTGAGAGCATTGATTTCATGCCGCCATCTGTAGCCCTATAAAAATACAGAACCTGAATAGCTGGAAGAAAATATTAGGTGTTGTCAAAACTAAATCTGTCAAGTAAAAATGAGGGTTTAGGAGTGGCTTATTAAAGATAACATTTAGTTTTATGATTGCCTCACCAAAAGAAGGAGTAAATACATACTTTTCTGTGTTCTTGTGTTTCTCCACTGCAGTTGTACTCCAATCTAACAGCATGCCAGGCTCTTGGAAATATGTGCGTAATGAATATGAACTCACTGAGTTCTTCAAGTACTGACGCCTGTGGTTTATTTCAGTATATTTATGTCAACACAGCAAGGCTAGGCATTGTTCATTCAATAGCCTACTGGTAAGTTGCCTTTTCCATAACTTCAGTCTTTAATAGTGTTTAATGGAAATTATTATTCTAAATGTTCTTTGATGAAGAACATGATGCTTCTTTAGAGAAAATATTGTGATTGTTTTCAGGAGACATAGTCTTCCGTGGCTCTATTATGGTGATCAACCAGGATTGGCATCCCAAGTGCTTGAGGCAAATCATTTCCCTACAATCTTCAGTTTTAAAGGAACTGATAAGGTAGGTGTTCAGTAGTGCGCATGGGGAAATAGATATTTGGAAGAAGACATAGTCACATAAAGAGGTTTAGATTCATTGCAGATGTGGCTTCACTAAAGATTTTTAGACAATGAATGTAACAAAATTCAGTGTGAGATCTTATGGAAGAGGAAGGTGATATTTATATAAAAAATCTCTAGGTAATATTACACTCACTTGCTCACACATTTGTTTTGCCTACAGTCTCATGCCCACATTCTCATAAGGCCAATATGTGCTTGCCTGAGTGGTCTGACCAGGTTCCATTGTGTGTGCTTCAAGGAACAAGGGATGCCAGCTATTAAGTTATCAGTATGTCTCCAAGTTTCTTTTGATTGGCAGTGATGAACTAGTAATTAGAGAAATGTTTTATACCCCTTAGGAGTTAGTCATTGTTTTGGCATTATCTTTTGCTTCAGAATCTTGTTTCTTTCAGTCTCCATAAATCTGAAGCAAAGTATTATTCCCTTGTTTGAAATACGTACATCTTTTTCAGTTTTCCTGGTGAGATAATTGGAAATAGAGGGGTATATGTGAGGTACTGTAACTTTGCTGCCATTCTTCTGGTGCCAAGGTACATGATCTTTTGCTGACAAGTTGTCTGTGCCATGGTTTTAACAGAACCCATTTGTCAGCTTTATTGCTGGGAGCAGTGTTGTTCATTATTGCTATGCGGTGTTTCTCTCTTTCCTTCTGTTGCTTCTGGTGCTCACATGCACATTTCTATCCATACTTCATTTATACCAATCTTAATGTCACTGTTATAAATCTGTACAAGTTGAATTGTATTGGCAATGGATTCAGTCTGTTACTCCGGCCTTTTCCTGTTATTGTAATGAAAAAAAAAAAAAGTGAGGAAAAACAGTAATTTCAGTGTTAACAAAGCCAGGTATCCATCCCTGGAACAGATGGACTACTTAAGTACCTTGTTAACTGCCACAGTTCTAAGAAGGAATCAAACAGTAAATCAAACAATAAAACATTTTATTTTATTTTATTTTATTTTATTTTATTTTATTTTATTTTATTTTTAGAATTAGAGTAGCTAGAGTAGTTTATTCAGGTTAAGCTAGTCACAGAAAATAACTAGTGATAACTAGCTATTGATAAATAGTAATAGCTAGTGATAACTAGCTAGTTGGTCCTACTGCCAACAAATTTATCTTACATTTTCTTATTAACTCAGAAATAATAGGGTTTTTTCAGCCATATTCAAAATGATTGTGTTTTAAATTAAACAATATCACAGTGCAGCTTCTGTTTTAACAACTAAAATATTCTTCCTAACACTGAAAGCCCTCAAGATCACAGCCTAGTATACAGTAGAAATCTGCATAGATTTCTGGTTAATTTAGGGCATGTATACATGTATAGAAGTTCCTTTGGAACTTTTTCCATGTCACCAATGAAACTGTAGAATTGTAAAGTATGGGATTTTATAAAAAGTAAAGTACCAAACCCAAGATTAAGCACATTGAAAGTCAAAGGGAAGAAATTAAGCATCATGCTGAAAGTTTTAGGGAAGCATCAAACAGTGAGACAGCAGTCTCTAAAATGTGTATGTCCATTTTATGGCATTTTCATTGTTTCTTTATCTTTTTTCATCATCAGGATGTAAAGCTACAATTTATTGCAGCTTCATTTGATGCAGCAGGAAACTTTCTTAAGTGGCAAAATTTGGAAGGAGGCATCTTACAGGTACATTTGATTTTAATTATCTCTTGTTGATGCTATAACATTCTGATTGCCTTTAGCCAAATGAAGACAAAACCAAAGAGTTTGGTTACTGCAGTAGTGAGTTCATAAGATAACCATAGAGCTAGGTTAGAGAAAATAGTCCTTGATTCTTGCTTGTGATAATCTCTACAAAATCATAAGTACAAATTCAGCAACTTTGCCCTCATCTGTTGGGCCAATGTAAATTTGGAATATTGGAAAGCCCTGAAAAACAGCCCTAGTCATTTAGAACCAACTATCTCTTGCTTGCATTCAGCATGCAGTTACCCATGTATGTAATTTATTATCAGCCCTCTTTCTCTCGGTGAGAAAAGAATATTCTTTTAGCTCTCAGTCCATATAAATTTATAGAAAATTCTGGGAGTGTGTCCCTTGTGGATGTTGTCATCTGCTTTCACAAATTATAGAGATGCCAAGCAAATCAGCAATTATTTCACTATCAAAAGAGGTTGAAAAACTGGTCTACCACCCCATTTTCTTTCAGTTCCCTTGGGATGTTTTGATTTCTTTTGGTTTTAATAGAAAATATACACTTTAAGCAGTATCTGTCTGGCTTTTTCATAACAGAAAGTTATAAAATCTTGCTGGGAGAATTACATAGAATTGGGGAACACTGAGTAGAGGATTCACAATACCCTTGGACACTTTACCCTCATATTTCAGTGCCACACACACATTCTACTTCAGCACTACCTTGTTGTTTCAGGTATGAAAAACACAAGGAAGAAGTGGGTGAAAAATGTTAATAGTAGTTTGCCTAACAGCAGGAACTGGCAGCTGTGAAACATGTTGCAGAGAACTTGTTTATCCATCCAGTGGTGATCTAAGCAGTCTCAGCAATTCCTAAGCGGGCAACGATAGGAACACTGGCAAGAACAATTGGGAATTGTCTGTCCCCTTTTCTAGGCTCTTCATGTGGCTCTTGGGTCACATCAAATGCTCCAGAATATACAGAAGAGCAGCTGACATTTAGGATTTAGATAGTGACTGCTATTTATTTTGTTACTATCTCAAGATAACTGTCTTTCATCTGCCTCTCAAATTTTAAGGAAAACTAGTGTCTGAGAAAACAGGTTACTAAGCCAATTACTGTGTACAGAAAATGAGATATTCTGACATAGATTTTAAGGCTTGTTGGGACACATTAGTTTCCTAAATGCAGAGCTTTTAGTAGTAGCATTTAAAAAAAAATCAATGGGAAAGAAATAGCTTTTCCATTCAAAACATCTTTTAATGTAGTAGATTGTGATGGTTAGACATTGCAGTGCTAAAGCAACCTCGGTGCATCATTTTAGCAATTACCAGAATTTCAGTTGCATGCTAATAGAATTGTTTTATGCAAATTTCGACTTCATTTTCATTTTTGGAAAATGGCTATGCCCTCCACTGCTAAGTGCCATGCTCACTTAGTTTGAATTTGGCCCATTTCTCTGGGTTCTTTTTAGAACTACTTGTTCTTTGCAGAAAATGTAAAAGTTACGTTGAAAAAGGAAATAAAAAAATCTGTTATTTGATATGCTAACTTTGATCCTCTGAGAATGCTAGCTTGAGAGAAAGGGGGCAATATGAATGTGAAATTCTTTTTTTATGACATTCTTGAATTTAGAAGAAGCCACTAGTAAAGCTTGAGACAACACAGTGCTTTGAACATTCCGTCCCCAGAAAGATAATTATTGCCTGGTTGAATGGTGCTGTCTGCAGATTTTAACTTCAGTGGTGGAACCAAAAAGTACTATGTCAGTATAAATAAGCTAAAATAGCATTTTAAAACCACCAATGTTAGTACAATAAATAATTGTGTTTACTCTTCAAAATAATTTCCTGTCTTCTTAGAAAATGGAAAAAAATGTCTTTTGTGAGAACTGCTTGGAATGCCTGTGAATATTTCATGTGAGAAAATGATACATTTGAATTAACCTAATTACAATTATGTTTTGTTCAGCTTTGTCCTGATACCCAAACTAAATTGAATGCAGCTTATGTCTTTGGAACCACTTACCAACAAAGTGTAAGTAAGAGATAAAACCCTATTTTGAATTTGGAATTAAGTTGCTTCATCATCAGTAGTTCAGTCTGTACTGAAAGACCTCTGGACTTGAGCCATAATCTGCAACGTGGGCTTCTTTCTTGTGCAACTGTTACTTATTTTAATGTCTTTGTTATTAAGGGAAATAAATGTATTTTTTTAAATACTTGACTGTATGTTACAAAACTTGTTTACTACATAGAATAATGAAAATAAATTGACCTGGCATTTGTATTAGTGAGGCTGCTGACTTATCAGTGGAAGAACACAGTGCCTGAATTATGACAGCCATATATTTTGCAGTGTAGCTTCTAACCTCATTGTAACCTCATCAGGTTTCCTATGGAAAGAGAGCATATGCAATCATGCCATGCCTGTATGTTGTCCCCATTAATTCTTTGATGTATTCTCTGATTTCAGTGAATTCAGTAAAGAGACTGAAGGCAAGTTTTAATCAAGTGGATGACAGAGGAAAGAGATTCTTTAGCTGTCTTAGCTATGAAAACTGTTTTCACAGCTTACTGAACACCAAGAAAGTGACAGGGGATAGAGTACTTGATCTTCCGTATACTTAGATGCTAAACTCAGTCAGCCACAGCCACAGTTCTACCAGCAATCAAACTTCATTATTTTTTATCATTTAAGTGTTAAATGGGGAGGTTGAGGTTTCTTTGGCTGGGGGGGTAGAAAAATAACATCTTTATTTTTGTAAGACTCCATATGTGTGCAGCATCTAATACCTGTATATCCATTAATGTCATTTATTAACTCATCTACATTCAAAACCGTTCCTCACATTATGTGTTGAAGAGTAAAAATACATAAATTCTGGCTGCTATTTGGATGGTGTGAAAGTCTTCTACTGTAATAGCTGTCATAGTTTTAGTCCTTGAAAACGAAAGTGTTTACCAAATAATTTTGACACCTTTGTTAAATATATTTACTCCTCTATATTGTTTATTGTAGTTTAATCCATATTTTAGTAGAATGGGAACCTATTTTCTATTTAAGATGATTAAAGTGGTTGAGTATTGTTATTCTTTTTTTTTTGTATTTTTAAAAATCTTATGTATCAATATATCGTCTTTGATATATTGAGTATGTAGAACCTGTTGTTAAGTGTTAGCAAGAGTTAATGGGTTTAAATACAAATACCAATAAATACTAATTTACCAAGTATTTTTTATGTAATTATTTTCATTGGTTGTTTGCATCAGTTTTTTTTTCCCCCATCATGTTTCGTATAACATGGTGGACATAATGTGTATGCAAGACTGCATGGTTGTTCACATATGCAAAAAACTACCTACTTTCAGAATTTAATTTCTTTACTCAGTCACAGATAGTAACCTCTGGAGGTCATCTAGTCAAACGCCCTGCTCAAGCAGGGTTACCCAGAGCAGGTCACCCAGGTCCGTGTCCCGATGGCTTTTGAGTATCTCCAAGGAGAACGACTCCAAAACCTCCCTGGGCAACCTGTGCTCAGTCACCCTCACAGCTCAGAGGGAACCTCCCATTTCAGTTTGTGCCTGTTGCTTCTGGTCCTGTCACTGGGCACCACTGAAGAGAACCAGGCTCTGTCTTGTACACGCTCCCCTCAGATACTTGTACACATTGATAAGTTTCCCCCCAAGCTTCTCATCTCCAGGCAAAACAGTCTCAGCTCTCCTAGGTTTTCCTCATAGGAGGGATGCTCCGGTCCCTTCATCATCTTAATAGCCTGCATTGGACTATGTCAAGTAGCTCCATTTCTTGTAGTGGTGGGCCCAGAACCAGACACAGTACTCTGTGACTTCAGCATTTATATTTCTGGACCTTAGTGTTTATGATGTCTTAAATTTTATGTCTCTGAAATTTGCTGGGATGTTTTTTCCTAAAGTGTTGAAAATATTAGCAGAGATTCATTCTCCACATTTGTCCCTCTAGCCAATTGCAACAATTTCCAAGAGGTTTGTATAAAATTATTAGTACTTTGTAATTACTTACGAATATTGGAATGTCTTGTAAGTGGGACATTTCACAATAATTTTTTAGGGGAAGAATCGACAACTTGATAAAATATTAAATGACTAAAGTGATCGTTTGATTTTAACTTTTTTTTTTTTCTTTTAGTGCAAAATTTCAGTTTCCAAGATTTTGCTGGATTTTGCTAATCCAATCTTTTATGACCTATTCCTTGAATATAATGGTGACAACGGACAACAGTATCTTTGGGCTGTGCCAGTTTTAAACTTGAATCTTCAGTACAGTGAAATGTTTGTTAATCAAGGTAAGATTGTCATAGTAACCTTTCTGTGAATTTAAATAATCTGAATAATTTCAAATAGAAAGAATTTGCATTAATTACTGGTACTGACTTGTTTATAAAGATACCACAACACACCATAACTTGTTTCAGTTTTAAGAATTTAATATTTTGTGAGCAAATTCTGATAGCGTTAAGTGCAGACTTTGGTTGCATACACAAGCCCAATCAATAATATGCACAAAGAAAGGAATCTAATTTCATTATGTATTTATTTAAGTTGAAAATAAATAATTTTACATCCTATATACAGCTATATGTGCTATACAGTTACATGTATTATTTCTAGTAGATTTCATTCTTTTTGTGTGTTGAATTAGTTTTTTAAATATGTGACTGTCGTGTTTTTTCAAAGGCAGTAATATGAACACCTGGCTTTTGACTCGACGATTTTTTTTGGTGGATGCACTAAGTGGAAAAGAGAATGACTTCGGAAAACTACCAAGAGTAATTCGGATTGCTAGCAAAATAACAATAAGGTGATTAATTGCATATAATACATGTATTACACAGAAAATTAAGCAAATTTTGGGCAGTCTGCCTTTTATTGTCTTAAAAGAAAGTTGTTTAATTGTGTCTTTTCTTATATGTCCCATGCTGCTTTTTCCATTGCATATAGCAAGAGTTCACATATATTGTTCTGATGAATGAGTGAGAAAATGCAACATTGACTTGTGGGGATTAAAATTACTGTGATTACTTTCCAGGTACAAATGGATCAGACTCGATATGTATAATCCAAGTTGACAGGCATTCAGACATCTCTTACAAGCAGGTGTCATCTGGAAAGACCTAAAACCTCCACTGTTAATTCATTTTTGATGTGTGTGCTGCTGACTGTACAAGAATGCTATTTCATGCTCCATACTCTTTTTTTTTTTTTTTTTTTTGCAGTATTTTTACAAACTGTTACCTGTTCTGTTATACAAACCAGAACAGGCTTGTAGTCATATAACTGGAATTGTGAGACTACCAGTTAGGGTCAGATGGTTAATCTCAGCTGGAATATGTTTTGGAAGAACCTTTTTTTCTCCCTTATGTAATGCCTTCCTCTGAGAAGATTGTCTAAAAATTGAGATCTCCCTTCTTCAGCTCTTCTTCACAATTTATTAGTTAAAAAGATTGCTGAGTAGCACTGAGTATTGATCCATAGAACTAATCATCTTGAAGGGTAATTTAATGTACTAACTCAATTTGCTGAGAATTGCATATTACATTATTTTTAAAAAAATAAGGATTAGTTTATGTATTGTTGGAGAATATCTTCTCACCCCCACATTGAAAAAAGGCTAATGCCAGAAATTCAAAAATAGAAAAGGTCATTCTGTAGTGTTTTGAGAAAAGTTACCTTTTGGAATTTATTTCAGTTGCAGCTATTGTAATGTGAGCATTAGGTAAAGATTGATTCAGGTATTTTCTTATAAACAGCGTTTCCCAGCTTCTTATATAATTGCGTGTGTGCCTTTGTACACCCCACTGGCTTTTAAAAAGTGAATTGCCATGTCATTGGGTTTGAAACTCACATTTTATTGATCATCTTGTTGTGTTCATTTAGTATTTTCTTATTAGTACAAGTTTCAATTAATACTTTCTAAGCAACTCATCCATTTTCTTTATTTAAAATAATGCTCTCTATTTCTTCAGTATTCGTCTGGTATCCCATACTCAGAGAGGAATGATCTACCCTCCTCTAATTACTATTGCTTACACGGATGTGCTTGTCCAAAACCCTGAAACCCAGAGTGTGATGGTGAGATCATTGTGCTATCTTAATTGAACTGATCTGTTAAACATACCTGTAGTTCTGTTGGAATTCCAGTTGAATGAACATTTTTGGAGAGGTTATAAAAATATAATATGCAGTTTCTAGATCTGCTCAGTTTTGAATCTGCAAGTTTTCACTAAAACTTAAAGCTTTTAAAACAAAGCTGTTAAAAGTAACTTATCTTGAGGTTTTTTTTAAATGAAAATAATTAGAATTTTATAGTTGGTTGTACAATGCTAAATTAGGCTACAGTTGAAATAAAATTATGCACATGGAAAATAACAGGAAAAGTACTTTTTATATAATGGACCGAAAGCAGCAATTTATGCAAGAAATTAAATATTTTTATTTAAAGCAATGCATTAGGAGAACATTGTTATGACACAGGTATTTCAGGCCACCTGTAGTTTAAGTTAAAATATCAATAATATATATAAAATGTCCTTTAGTGTTTTGTCTGCTGGGCATTGTTTTACAGCACATCTCTAAGAAATAAAGTAAAATAGTCCTAAAAGTCTGTAGCTAGAGGAGTTGGAAATCAGTTTCAGGGATCTGTCTTAACTGAAAGCTACCAAATTCTGCTCAAGCAGATGCAGGAGGGGCATTTCCTACTTGCCCCTTTGCCTGGCATGATGGGCAGTAGCTCAGATGTCCCTTTCTGTGCCTTGTTTGCTTGTTAGATCACACAACTTTAAAAATGAAAGTGTTGAGCTTAATATAATAAAATAACTATTCTAGTATTAAAAAAATAAATTAAAATTTAATAATTAAATATTATTATTT
>VZRU01010875.1:22542-39596 GCA_013398155.1 Pedionomus torquatus | reverse complement strand
TTTTTAAAAAAGCATTTTCTGCTTATCGGCCTTCAACAGTTCAGTCTACCAGTACACATACACATCTAGCTAGAAATTTCTGGTGCTAGAACCACTCCTTGCAATCCATATTAGCTGCATGAAAGGAAAAAAGGGACAGAGAATTAGAAAGACAGACAAATTAGTCAGACACTTCATCCCTGCTTAAATGATGTCTTTATTTTGCCACAGAAACAGCACTGGTTTTAGAAGAGAATTTGTTCAAATGGCAATGACAACAGTTGTTTTCAATTTTAGTCTTTCATCTACATCTGGCATACATAGATATTGTCAAATTTGGGTGTCTTGTTGCATTTAACAAATTTAATGCAAGTAAGAAGATGCATTGAATATCATTCCAAGTTCTATAAACACTGAGCTGCTAGTAACTGAGCATATATGGGCTTAAATCCAAGTGAGGAGATAGAATGAGCTCTGACAGGAACAAATGTTTTGGGAAGACACGGGGAGGGATTAGTTTTGGGGGAATTTGTCCTTTTATTTAAAGTGAATTAAAAATATGATTCATTATCATCCTTGCGTTAGCTTTAGCCTTGCTGTGACAAAGACTCCTGCTAGAATGTTATAATACCAAGACAAATGTTTTGTCTTCCTTATACAAATCCTTCAGACCAAAGTTCAAAATAGTTCCTAGGTTAGATAGATATTTAAGCTAAAGGGAGCAACTTTGACACCACATAACAATTTTTATTTCATTCAAGCTAGAAAAAACATTAGGATCTGAGCAATGTGAGAGCTCACTTTATGAGTTTGCATATTGGTGTAATTACATTAAAATTACTTTTGATCAACACTGATAAAAAGCGAAGTATCAAACTTTAGATGTCTCTTTTCGGAAGGAAAAAAAATATCCACATTTGAAAGGATTATAATGAAGTCCAGCTAGCAACTTGCAGACAGCAGGCATCTATCCCCCGCGTTACTGTTGGTAAACTCTGCACTAAACATAGGAGAGCACATGCTAGTACTAAGCCTGGCACTGTAGTGCACCAGGTCAGGTATATACAGGAAAATATGTATGTACTTGCATAGTAGCCCTAGGTGGGAATTCTCACCAACTAAAAGTGTGAAATCTGTCACTGTCTATAGTGGTTGTAGCGCTTCTGGATTTCTATGCATATTTACTTTTGTATCTTAATATTCAGGTTTCCTTCTCAGTCAATTATGAGATGAATCAGTCAGAGGCTCAAGTTCAGACTGATGTAAGTTGTACTTCCCTTCCATTTGTCAATATAATGATTTATTTCTATTTTGTGTTTTTTTTTTTTTAAATCTGCAAATAATTTGCATTCCTTTCAGATAACATTGGGTGTGTTGGGTGGGCTTGCAGTGTTATGGTCCCTTCTCAAGACTGCCGGCTGGAAGAGGCGTACAGGAAACTCTATCATTGACTTGCAGGTATAAACACCTGGGAACCTAAAAAGGGGCCCATCTTCTACACTTCAAGGAGACCTTTGCTATCATTCTCTGTGATACAGCTGTTCTAATTTCTAATCTCACCGCATAGAACTGTGACCTGGAGTTAGGCTTGCTGAAGGAAGTAGGGATTTTTGTGTTTTTTGGATTCTGATGTTGTCATTTAGAAATACTTTTGCTAAAAACAGAGGTATTTAGATAGATATTCCAATTAGTTAAGTGGACTTAGTTTTCAGATCAATTCTTCTTTGAACAAAGACTAGCATGTAGGACTAGGACAAGAGGAAATGGCCTCAAGTTGTGCCACGGGAGGTTCAGATAGGATATCGCGAAAAGATTTTACACTGAAAGGGTTATTAAGCATTGGAATGGGCTGCCCAGCGAAGTGGTTGAGTCACCATGCCTGGAGGTATTTAAAAATTGGGTTGACCCATTTTATAGTGCATAGTGATGTGGTTTAGTTATGAGTTGTTGGGTTTTTATTAGTTAGGTTGATGGTTGGAGTAGATGATCTCAAAGGTCCCTTCCAACCTAGACAATTCTATGATTCTATGTAGGAGTTTCAGATACTGAATATACCATAAATATATGACCATACTAGAAAAATTTTTATTAAGGCTACTTTTCAGTTCTAGAGTTTCCTGTAGTATGAGCTGCATAATATTTTATGTGAATGTACATATGCATTTCTTAATTAGCTTTACAGATCTCTGCAGTGTGTTTCTATAATTGCAGACAATTTTCAAGTTCTTACTGTTTTACGCTGGAGACCTTGCCAATGTCTTCTTTATCATCACAGTGGGCACAGGGATTTACTGGCTTGTGTTCTTCAAAGTAAGTGTTTTTCAGATTTGTCTGTTAGGAAAACCTACTTATATTGCATATATTTTTACACAAAAATTAATTTTCTTTTTTTTTTTTTCTTTTTTTTTTCTTTTTTGGTTGCCTTTCTGGTCAGACTATTGAGGCAAGTCCTGTGTCATATTCTGCTTTGTGTGCTTAAATTTTTGTGTTCACCTGTTTCTTTTCCGTAGGATTCATTGTACTTGCAGTCTGCTTAATAGTCACTCAAAACATTAAACAAATTTAAAGTGATTGCATATTAAATATTGATCTTTTTCTGCAAAACGTTATTCTTAGGCACTTGGTATGTTGTTACATATGCCATCCATACTGTTTCAATATAACTTCTCAATTGTAGGCTCAGCAGTTTGTCTCTGTCCTTTTACCACTTCCGTCTCAAGAAGAGGATTTTGTTACATACATAGCATGTGCATTTAGTTTGAAGGTAAATATTTTTTTTTCCTCAGACATTAAAGACAGGCTTGTTTTTAAACATCTTGTACAGTTCATTTTATTAGTGTGTAGAGGTAAACAATTATTGTATTGTAAGAATTAAGTCATTTTTCCATAGAAATATGTATTGTGGAGTCTTTGTAGTGAAACAAATGTCTAAGGAAGATGATCTATGGAAAATTATTCTTTCAAGGCTAAAGGTGTGAGGAAACCCAAATAACACCATATCAAGAAAGAGTGCTCTGTTTTAAAGCAGAAGATAAGTGCTGTCAGTTCCCAATTAAAAAGAAGACAATTAAAATAGTTATGTTTAAACATACTTGTAGAATTCAGAGACTGGTATTCTGTCTTCATGGAACGTACAAGTATTTTATTAGTTATGGATATTACAATGAATTGGAATTCATAATACAGGTTAACAAGTTATGGGAAAATGCTTAGTCGATTTTTTGGAATTTGTTACTTTTCTGTATTTTCTTCATAATTGTGGACATCATCACTAGATTTACCATTATTCCAAGCTTTTAAATTAAAAAGAAAGATGTATCAAAAGTTGGTAACAAAGTTGCAGTCTCAGGTGTACTCAGGTACATTGCTTGTTAGAGATGACAAGTAACATGCAATGCTTGTTTCTTCATCTTTGTCTCTCTGCTGTTGCTGTCCTTGTTATATTTCTCCTTTTTCTTTCTTAGGCTCTGCAATTCTTACAATTGCTGGTTTCACAACTTACCATAGATATTTTCTTTATTGACTGGGAGAGACCTAAGGGCAAAGTTCTTAAAGCAGTTGGAGGTAACTCAAACTGTGCTTGTTTGTATAAACTGCTTTGGTTAAATTTGAATATTACTCTCGTGTTAAATTTCAGAGCTTTATTCTATGTGTTCTTTTTAGGTGAAGGTGTTATTAAAAGTGCTGCTGCACCTGTGAGCATATGGAGGACATATTTTATAGCAAATGAATGGAATGAAATTCAGACAGTGAGGAAGATAAATCCCCTCTTTCAAGTGCTTGCAGTTCTTTTTTTTCTGGAGGTATTATTACTACAATTATTATTACTGATATTAATTTTTTTCTGATTCATAACTGGAGTGTAAGGGTCTATTTTTTCATTCTTGCATTCCCTGTGGTGATAGTGGATCACTTCAAGTTCACTTGAAAACATGTAACTTAGTAAAATAATTATTTTAATGCATTTTTTATTTATATGTATGTATGTATAGTTCCTGACAATGTTTCATTAAGGGAGACTTAAAAGAATAACCAAACCAGCTTTTGATTAGCCGAGAGGCCTTTGTTAGCTTTGTTTGGGTTTTTTTTAAGGTAATGAGTTATCCTAAATGGCATAAGAGACTGATAAAACTGTGTACACACTCAGTTCTTTATTTGTGTACTGGCTCCCTCCTGCCACAGTCTACAACATTATTTCTGGTTTCATATTTATCTGAACTGAGCTTCCTTCCTGCTAATTTGCGATAGTGACCTTTTATAAAGCAGGAAATGAAATGTGCCATTTCTGTTCGTGATGGTGTAACACCAGGCACTATGCCTTCAGTTACAGCTTAGAGATATGTGAGAAATTGTGCTTTAACTTTTCAAAAACATTTTGGTTTGTTTCTTCTGCAGTTGGGTAATTATTCTTATTTTGCAGAGTATTCTGAAAGCTTGCGGCATATAGTTATGTGAGGTTCTATTACCTATTTTTAATACTCTTACTCATTTTTATATTTCTGGTTTTAAATTTCCTACTTTTATTTTAAACTAGATTTGGTAAAAACCCCAAACTTCCCTCTTCCACTGTATCTATAATTTTGCTGTTGGTAAATACAGCTCAGGACCAACATAGGTGCCATATTACAAGGAAGGAATGGGAGAAAAAAGAGCACCTATTCCCAAAACTAACTGTCTTCCTCAGGTTACTCCTCATATTACTGGTATTACTAGAAGGGAGAGGCAACTCTTAGAGAATGATCAACATCTTGCTCTGTAACCGAACACTGGATATATAGAACCAAAAAGTTGAAATTTGGCAGAAATAACATCAGAATAATATGCAGTCTAACAGTAGAACCTTTGGAGTTTTTCGGTAAAAATCAATATTGGCTTTTTTTTGAGATTTAGCTGCATATGTTTTTGAATTTATGTATCAACACATACACATACAGTTTATGGTTTTAATTATGTTTCTCAGTAATCACACAAGTGGGCTCTATCATAGTGAACATGGTCCATTTTTCCTACTTTTTTCTTCTCACTTCCTGTTATGATGGAAACAACAAGGTCATAATTAATGCTGTTCATTGTCTCTTGTCACTGTATTGACTTTCTTGTCTCTTCAGGTGGTGGGATTTTCAAACCTTGCGTTAATGGATTCTTCTTCCAGTCTTTCAAGAAGCAGTGAAAGTTACATAGCTCCTTGGAGCCGCATTTTAAGATTTGGTGTGTCTGCTGCACTCTGGCTTGCCATTGCCTTCTTACAGGTAGATGAGATGCATGACATACTGAATTATCATTTTCAGGCTGGTATTGGAAGCTAGGATATATCACTAGGCCATTCATAGGGTGTATTCTTAACTGCTTAGCTTAATCTAGTCTTTTAGCTGCTTTAGCAGCTTTACCTTTAGAACTCAAACCTTCTGAGCTATGAGACATCTTACTTTGCTGTAAGAATTTTAATCCTCTCGAAGATGTGAATTTATGCAACTATTTTGTTTTGTTTTAAACCACTTTGAAGCATCTCTAAAATGAAAAACAGGTTATTGCTTCAATTTTACTTCATAGAAGAGGGATGTCAGTCCTGTTTCATAGAGCCCAAGACAATGGTGGCCACTAGAGAAGTCTGTAGCTTGTGGTGTTAATCTGTGAAGTTAATTGCTTAATAAAGTCAAAGCTGATGAACTAATAAAAAAAATTTGGTTGATTTTTTTCCAGATGGTATTTTTTTCTGTGTTTTATGAAAGATTTGTTGAAGATAAGATAAGCCAATTTGTTGATTTGTGTTGCGTGAGCAATGTAAGTATTTCTTTGTTTCGTTTGTATAGTGGCATTTTTAATATCATAATACATAAGAGAGTTTTAAGAATATTCAATAATATTTCTTAATTTAATTTAATCAGCGTTTACTAGCTAACAGCCAAAGTCAATTTCTCTTTCAAATCACTTTATTCATCCAATCTACAAGAAGATTTCAGTTAAAATTTAATATGGAAAAGGTTCTGGAACTATAGGTATCAATATGTTCTTCTAGATGTGTGATTTTTAGGTTGGTTTTTTGAAGTGAAATTGGTTACATATGCTCATAGAGAATTAAAAAGTAGCAAATTATGACAGAAATTAGGTGTGGAACCATTTGCTGCCTTTCTGTCTACTGGTGTGCATTATAATACTTCCGCCTTACAGACACAGGTTTGGCGTGTCTTGGTTTTATTGAATATGTTTATATTCAATTTCTGCTCCTATCTTGTGGCTATCCCTCAACTGCTAAACTTCATGGTTGTCCCTGTTGGACACTTACCACCTTTTTCATGCATTTTCACTTACATCTGAACTACTTGCCTATCTCTAGTTGAAATATAAGTCTTGAAGCTTTGTATTGCAGGAATTTATTTTTAACTAAATAAGAGTACAGTTGGATTAGTTCATTTGTCCAGAACTTTTGAAAAATACAGAGATTAATCCTTTTATCAGCCTTTCCAGCCTTGGTTATTCCTCTGCCATGAAACATCCACGTAGTGCATGGGTTATAGAGAGAGTTAATTTGGTGGTTTGTGTGATATACAAGCATTGTATCGTATTGAATTAAATTCTATTAAATACAGTCTCCTAGGAGTTCAGCTGGAATCATGCATATGTATTATGTATCACAGAAATAACTTTTGAATCAAAATAAAAGCTAATAACTTTGCTTTAATTTTTTGCTCTGTGAAGTTAAGCAGTGATCCTTGGTGCTGATAAACTAAACTTGAAACTGGTGTATGTTTCTAGTTAAACATAGATAAAATTAATCAGTGGAAGGGTTATTAAATATTTTTCTGCCATAATTATTTTGGCACCTGCCTACTTTGTATTTGTAGAGGAACTGGTCTTGCTAATCTCTGCTGTGAATTCAAAAGTTAAAAAATAAAAAAATAATGTTTAATTAAGTATTCTTCTCTTCTCCCATCTCTTAGATTTCAGTGTTTGTCTTGTCACAAAGCTGCTTTGGTTATTATATCCATGGTCGCTCTGTGCATGGACATGCAGATACCAATATGGAAGAAATGAATATGAACCTAAAGAGAGAAGCAGTAAGTAAAAGTATTAAAGTTTACACCTGCTCTAATTGTTTATTTTGTTGAAAAAACCCCACACTTTTGCATTGTAGATCTGCACTTGTGCATTACATTGCACCAAGTTACGATACTTAAAAGATTCCAGCTGTTGGTGAATAAATATATGGCTCAATACTTCTTTTAACTAGCTCTTCACCTTTCTTCACCATTTCTTCTCTGTTACTTCTTCAGATTTCTTAGATATAAAATTCCTGTTTTTCTAAAATGTTTTTAATGTATTTAAGAACCTGCTTTTTGATATTGAGGCTTTTTGTAAGCTCGTGACCACATTAAAAAAGATGCATAGCAAAAAGCTTTCATAAAGAGACAAATTGGAAGAACTCCTGATAAAGAAATATCTGCTCTTTCAATAAATTCTTTTATTCCTTCTCTTCTCCTGGTGTTATAACCTGTTCTTTATAGAAATTAATTTAAGTTTTTTTTCTAGCTGTACCTTTACTGCAAGATCAGGCAAATGTAAAATGTCTCATACAATATTGGAGCACTTTGCACTAAATTTCATGACATCTTGCATCTTTGTAGGGCCAAGAAGAAATATCTTAGACAAAGGATACTGCTATTTCAAAGATAAATGGACAGGAAAAAAAATAACCACATGAAAATTAAATCTCAAATATTGAAATATTTTAATAATATTTTTGACTTTTGTATTTCTATATTTTTTCCTTATTGCTTATTGTAATACAGTTTTGGTAAAAGCAGTTTTTTCCCCTATGGAGATGTTTTCTTGGGGTTTTTGAGATTTGTTAAATGTGACTTGAAAAACCAATGGAAGAAGTCAGGAATCCAAAGCACAAAAAAGCAGGACATGTACAGAATAAATGATAAACATAAAATAAAGGGTTTCAGAGTCTATGTCAAAAGATGTGTTAGAAGTTAATGAACTGAATGCAAGCGAAAAGAGGAATATGGCTTTGTGACAGTAGGGGTCAGGATTTCATGTCCTAAGAAAATCTTGCTATATTAGAACTAAGAGTGCGGTGGATTCAAATATTTAGAGATATGAAGTACTATGTTTACAAGAATGAGAGGAAATTTAAAACCTTTGACTTTTTGCATCTATGAATGACATTAATAATATTCATTTACAATTGTTGTATTTGTATAGGAAAACCTATGTAGTCAGAGGGGTTTGTTACCGAACACAGATGGCCAGACATTTCAGATTTCCATTTCAAGAAAAATGCGACTACACTATGACAGGATTCATGAAAGCCTAACAAGAGTAAGAAAGATATTTGTATTCTGTAAATGTTGTTTAAAACGTGTAATTTTTCCGCTGAAGTCATGGTCATGTTGTATTTCAGAAACGCGGTCCTGCTAGGCTTTTGGACTCATCTGCAAATACTTTTGAACAAAGCACAAGGGCATACAACACCATGAACAAATTTCTCAGTTCTTTTATTGATCACGTATGTATATTGACATCGGTATATTAAGGAAAATATAAGACTAAAAATTGTAAATCTGAAAGAATGTAATTTCTCTTTAAGCATGTGTGCTTAAAGACTTGTTGTTGAAGACTTTATGGCAGCTGAAACAGTGCTTCATTAAAAAAAAAACAAAAAGAGTACTGTCCAACAGCACAGCCTGCTCTTAAATATGACAAATCATTTTTGTTATGTATTTATTTTTGTCTTGAAATAGACCAGTGCTTTTTTAATTCATAAAGATCTACGTAGCTGTACTTCACCTTGTGAGAACTTTTTCTTTGAAACCATAAACCAAGAAGCATTGTTTTTCCTTTTCTTACAGGTTCATAAAGAAATGGATTATATTATTAAAGATAAGTTGCTGCTTGAACGGATTCTTGGCATGGAATTCATGGAACCAATAGAGAAAAGTATTTTTTACAATGGTATAAAGATTTGTGATTTGATAATTGTACTATTATAAGCATGTAGGTCTTTGTGTAGATTTCTGTCTCGGGCTTTACAATCTAAACTGGACTTTACAGAAGAGGTCATAAAATGCCTGCTTGTGAGGGAGGTATTTAAGAGAAGTTCTTCAGGTTACAGAAATCCTATTTATAATTTGTCGCTTGACTGCAGTGTTTTTTAATTTAGGTGACTGAAAGGGTACTGTGTGGAGAAGTGCACATGTCTACAAAGTGCTCGTTTGACTTGCTATCTAGATCCATATCCATTTTGTAAATGGAAAGAAGAGCCATGAGATTTAAATAGTTCCATGCTTTTTGTTGTTCTTGTTTTATATAGAACCAAATTTATTATGAAACAACTAGAAGTACAAAAAGACAATTTCTTTAAAGGATATTGATATAGTGAGGATGTTGTAGTGGAATACTTGATGTTAATAACCACTCATTTTTGAGACACTGCTAAGTAATTTGGGTTCTTGAATATTTTATTTTGAAACTTTTTAAGCATTGCCAATACCTACAGCAAAAATGAGTATTCCAGCAGAAAAAGGAATGGCACTACTTCTGCTTCTGGTCCCTGGAGATGTTCAAAATCAGTCAGACCTGGGCTCTCCAATGTATCATCCTGAATCTCAAGCCCATGCTAAACCTACCCATAAGTATTTCCAAGTGACCAGTACATGTAATAAAAATAGATTTACTGAAAGCTCTTGACTGTATCTCAATCTTCAACCTAGGTTCCTAACCAGAAATCCCTGGAAGATTGATGCTGCAAAACACCAATGCTCTAAAAACCTATTCATAATTACTGCCAGATGACTAATACTTTCATCACTGTAATCCTTATCCAGTGTTAAGTCCTCCCCTTCCAAGTTTCTGAAACCTTAAGGTATGTGGTCTGTAGACCAGTGTCCACACCGTAGCAAAATGTGAGCTGTGAACTCAGTCCTCATACCAGTCTGCCAGTCTGCTTCCTCAGTCCCTGAGCTGAACAGAATCCATCAAAAATTATCTTTGAAAACTCTAGCTCAGACCCCAATTCTAGCTCTTACCATAAATATGGCCATCACCTGCACGAAAACTACGCATTAACTTAGTGATCCAAGATGATGCAAGCCCTCATTTTGAGCTCTCCAGGCTCACAGTTCAGAAACTCTAAACCTTATCAGAACTGTAATCCAATCCATGGGTATTACCAGATGACCATTACACATCCTAAATATGTCTATATTTTTATATAATAGCAATCTGCACATTACATCCCTGAGCTTTGCAGAACTTTTTCTGCTGTATGACACCGGGGCTGGAAAAGCTGAAGTCTAATCCCCATTGGTATACAATGGGGAATGCAGAACGTGCTTTCAAACTAGCCATGGTTGTAGTCTGATATTTTTGCTCAGTCTAGGTGTCTGAGCTACACCTAATTCATTAAAGGTTTGGGGTGTCCTCCCCTGTCATGGTGATGCGCTATCTTTAGTAATAAATGTTGCCAGAGAGCCCGTACCTGCCTTTAAACTATAACCAGGACTTTCTTCAGCCTCAGACTGCGTTTCCACACCTTGGAATATCAATCATTCCAAAACCCTGTTCTAAACCCCAGCTCTACTCACCCCTAAATATTGTCATGTGTGCAATGTCTGAGATAGAATTAAGTATATAAGCGTAATGTAATGTCTCCAAATTGTGCAGTATTCAACAAAGATTTGGACTTTTGACTGCCGTTGTTTCAAAGTTCATAATCATAAGCATTGATATAAATATACTATAAATATATTGGTGGTTTAGACTGCTGTGGTTCCCAAAAGTTTAGATACAAATCAGGATTTGTTGTCAGTAAGACACAGACAGTTTTGTAATGAAAATAGGCTGTTTCCAATAAAACTTTTTTCTTAAAAAGTAGAAAGAGAGAAAATAATCTGTTTTCTTTAATTGTTTATTTTAAGTGTTCTTTTCTATTTTGAAATTGGTACTTTTCGATAAAGAAATGGATAAGTGGTCTAGACTACTTTGGCAATGAAAAAGGTATTTTAAGCTTAAATGATCCATTTTCTGAGAAACTGTTAACCAACAAACAAAGACACTGTTAAGCTCTGAACCTCCTCCTAAGTAAGGCTTTAAGCATATGTTTTTATTATTTTATTGAGTTGAGGCCAGAGTTAACACTTGCTAAAAATTTCAGTGACAAAGAAGTTATATGTGCTTCTGGTTCAAAGTAGCCTTTTTTAAACAAACAGATTGAGATTTCAGGAGTGAATAGAGTTGCACATAGCACATGGGCTTTTCCTATTGTATTCCACCAGCATAAAGCCATTTTATAATGAAAAAGTTTTATTATTTGTTTTAAATAGAAGGACTTAACTAGCTCTTATGATGCCACAGAATGCCAGAACTAGCTCTTGCTCTGACTTTCCTTTTTCTTCTCAGCTTTCTCAGCATGGCCTGATGAACTCCACAAACTTGCACTTCACAGAAATAATAATTTTTCAAAAATTATTTTCTTTCTGTAGATGAAGGCCAGTCTTTCAGTGATGTTCTCTATTATGGCAATGAGACAACACTGCTAATCTTCGATATCCTGTTTTTCTCCATTGTGGATCTGGCTTCCCAGAGTTTTGTTTTAGCAGCTATTCTAACATATTTGCAACAAGAGGTAAATTTCTATTCAATAACAAAGTCATATTTTGAAAATGCAAATTAGCATGGAAGTTTATATAGCTAACTAGATAATTAAGGCACTATGTTAGCAATATGCAGTGACAGATTATACTGAGAGGTTATAAAATAGGTTGGGGGGGGGTTGTCAAAGGATCTTGTGAGAAGTTAATTTTATTCACATGCCTGTCATAAATAAAGAGGCTACAAATAACTTTCAATAAATACCACAAATATCCGTTCAAATGAATCACATGTAATTATATCAGATTTCAGGGTGGAAAAATAGTGGAAAACATTTCAAAAACACTAAAGGGAGTTAAGCACCTGACTCAGTCACATTCGTTATGATTTAAAGAGAATATGAAGATATTCTTTTACGTTAGGTACGAAACATAAAGTTTGAAGTATTTCTTTGTTAATGCTGTTTTTCTAAATGTCCTTAGATATTTAGGTTTATTCGTAATACACTTGGACAGAAGAATTTGGCATCTAAAACCTTGGTGGATGAAAGATTTCTTATATAATTAAGAAGATGGAAAACTTTGTTGAGGAGTTAATGATGGAAATTATGTCCAAGATCAAAGCATCTCTGACCTGCAGATTAATTGTAGTGCACTTTTTGATAATAATAATGTAATGGTTTTGAAATGTATAATTTTTTATACTGTGTACTATTAAGCTTTATTTTTATACATTTACAAATATTTTTTTTTAATTTGTGAACACTAAACCATAGTCCTTTATGAGGAAAGGTACATGAAAATAAGACAGAAATAAGCTTACTTTTGTTATTATTAGAATAAGATAAAAAATATTTAATGGCTTTTGGTAAGATAGAGACTGCTCACTACGAGGCAATAAATTGAGCATTCTAGTTGAAAGCAGAGGTTGTCAACTCTTTAGTTTTCTGAAAATTCCTTAAATCTTTTTTCTTTATTTTTAAAATTTCTTTTGAGGTATAATGTTTAGCAAACATATTACCAGTTTTACACAGCACATGATCTGTTATGAATTAAGTTGATATTTCAGGAGGCCTTTTCAAAGATCACTTATTTGTAGCAACTCAAACTTGAAATTTTAACTTTGCTTTATTGTGTCATAGGTATTGTCTGCTTTTGTCTCTTCTCTTTGAGTTTATCATTGTTTTTCTTGGGTGTGGACTATGCATAACAAAGTTTCCTTGTGTTTAAGATACAGTAGTGTTACAGTGATGCAGAAAAACAGGTTACTTATAGAGGAGCAGAAGAGATGGTTATAGGTATTTGGGGTTTGTTCCTGATCTTCTGTCACCTGATGCAAGATGCCCAAGGAAACAGTAATTCTTCTGTGCTGTTTCCACACAATATCATAATTATTTAAGTGCCACTTTTTAAGTGTTATGGGAGATTACGAATGGCCTTCTAAACACTTTAAAGTGAGGTGTCTACCTCCCATTTGTATCTCTGAATAGTCTCCATACCTTCTTAAAATTATGTTTTTCAATAAACGGTTAAACATGAATCGTGTTCACTGTTTATGTAACTATTACCTGTATTTAGATGATTCAGCAAGGGACTTTCACCAGCAAAACCACCATAAAAATGTAAGTTGAGGTTAGCATGCTTATTCTGAAACAGAGACTGAGGACATGATTAGTTGGACCTAGCAGATTTCCAGTGCACATGTGCTTATCTGAGTTGAAGTGGCACTGAATTGCAGGTGTTGGCTTCATAAAGAGTAACGCGTTCTCATATTGATACCTTACCATATCGTATATTATGGTATGAAACTTGCAGTAACGTGGGCATAAATCTCAGGGTCACTATTGCTCTAATGCATTTGCTGTTGGTGCTGCAAAACCTGTGTAGCCTGCTAGTCCAAAATAGTTGCTATTAACTGATGGGACATGTCTACCAGTGAGGCTGTAACAAGGCAGGTAACTGAAGAGTTGATTTCCAGTTATTTTATTAATATGCAATTTAGCATGGGCATTTCCATGTCATGCTTTCCTTACTTTTGTGTGCTTATGTGCACAATTCTTAGTTTGTTGGTGGTGCACACTATGCCTCAAAAAAGGTATGAATACAAAACTTCCAACAGAGTGAAACATCCACTACAAATAAAATTAAGGTTGTTGCCTTCAGAGCGCATGTAATAATTAAAGTGTCCATTAGGTTCTGGAACTGTTAAAATGGCCAGAATTCATATTTCCACTGAGTACCATACTGTATGACTTCATTAGTTGTGAAGTTTATGTCGTATTTCTTACCCGTGAGTGCCAAAACTAAGCAAGGGAGCCACCTGAAAAATATTCTGCAGTGGGACATTTGTTAGGCAAAGTCAGGCTCACGTGATGTCCTTATATTTCTTTGGTCGATATCTTTGCATATCTTAATACCTTTCCATGCAAAAATCATGCTTTGTGATTGCTTCAGATAGGCCTTTAATTATCTGCTGCTGAGATAGTCATGTGAATGCTGTAAGGACCTTGCAATTTGCAAAAACTACTGCTAAAGGCAACTGTTCTTACAGATAAATGATAAATTAATCTAAAAATGTCCTGTCAAAGCAGTTCAGTCACTTGGTCCCCGCTTTCTCCTCAGTGCACACACTACTCTTGTGTTTTATTTTTCCAGGTCGTTTATCTAAATTGTTAGTATAGCTAACATAGGCACTCTAAATGATGTAGGAAATAATCTCAGGAGTCAAAAACTCCAGGTATTCATAGAAACTTTTCTTCATTCTTGCTGTCTTACAAACACTTGAAATGGGTTGACTGCGCTTTGTTCTCCTATTGCTTGATATTTGTTCAAGAAATAGCTCCTGTGACTGTAGTTCCAATTTAATATTTTTCCTTTTGAAAACTTACTATGCAGCTGCAGTGTGTTGTTCATGTGATGAAAGTCTTTCAACTTTTGAAATGTTGTATTTAGTCACATGGCATTCAGATTTTCATATCTATCCCTTTGAGCAATAAAAAAATTTTTGAGTATTGGAGAAATTCTTTTTGCACTTGTTCAATCATTTGACCCAACCCTACAACACGCTTCTCCTTCTGTGAAAATGAGAAGTTTCAGAGCAGGGCAGGTGACTACTGCTGGCTCTGCAGATATAGAATCATAGAATGGTTAGAGTTGGAAGGGACCTTAAAGATCACTGAGTTCCAACCCCCTTTCCAGGGGCTGAGACACTTCCCACTAGACCAGGTCGCTCAAAGCCTGCTCAAAAACTGTTTCAGTTTAAAATTGTTATTCAACCATCAGGGAGTGTAGTGATAGGACAAGGGGTAGTAGTTTTAAATTGTAAGAGGGGAGATTTAGATTAGATTTTAGGAAGAAATTCTTTACTGTGAGGGTGGTGAGACACTGGAACAGGTTGCCCACAGAAGTTGTGGATGCCCCATCCCTGGAAGTGTTCAATGCCAGGCTTGATGGGGCTTTGAGCAACCTGGTCTAGTGGGAGGTGTCCCTGCCCATGGCGGGGGGTTGGAACTTGATGATCTTTAAGGTTCCTTCCAACTCTATAACCATTTTATGATTCTATGTCACCCTGTAGGCAGGATGGCTGAGCTGCTGCCAGCCTCTGGGGACAGGGTGCACAGGTGTCTCTGCACTCTGGTGCCCACAGGGACCACCTGGATCCACAGCTCAAGCTGGGGATCACATGTGGGGCTGAGGGACATACCCCAGGGAACCTCACAGAGGTGCATTTGTCTGTATGACAAATGTTTCCATCTTGTCCTGGTAGAGTGTCAGTAAGCCTTGACAGTCTGGAGCCCCACTGTCTGCATCTTCCTCTGACAGAGGCTGCTTAACCGACTTACTGGTGCTATTCCAGATTTGTCACCCCCTTAACTGTACTGGGGGACTTCTGTCACAGCAGGAGTGGCTGTAAGCCTGTCGGCTGGGGAGAAGTGAGGCAGCCCTTGAGGTTTATAAGGAAATATTTGATGTTCAAAGCTCACCGGTGGGTGAGGTCGGTGGCTCTGCAGAGATCAGGGGGCAGCGCTGCATTAGCCGGCATTTAGAGTTTTCCTCTGAATGTTCAGAATTGTTCTTTTTTTCATCCGTGAAGGCTGAGCCCACGCCAGACAGTCTCCTCACAACCTGTGGTGTTCATGGTCTCAAAAGCAAAGGCTACATCTAAGCAGAGAGAAGGAAACATATTTGCCGTAGCACAAACGCAGTTATGCCTAGAAAACACATGACAACTGTGGCAGGTCTAGATGGTTCCTTTCTTATTTTATTTCTTTGCACAAGTACTTGCTGTTATAGCAGTCACTGAATTTCCATTTCACAGCTCTCTGCATCAGGGTGGCAGAAAGGCTCAAGCAGTATGGAAAAAACTGGAATGACAAAAACCGACCAGCAACCCCATGGTATCTGTGACCTTTCCACTGTGGTTTACAACTGTGGGAAACTAATCCCCTTCAAATCATGCTAAAAAATAAGTCTCAAATTCTTCCTGCAAACACTGAATGGAGATATTTGCTTTTGGCTTTGCCTGATCCCTGGGACAAGAAGAGTTGCACCAACCCCCCTCTTGAGCAAACAGCTCCATATCTCCTGGAGCCTGGCCTGATCCCCCTTCCCAGCCGTGCCCCCCTGGGGACAGCCAAGCTGAGACAAGCAGATTTTGCTGTTTCAGGTGCTGTGATTTCCCCTGAATCCTTCCAGGTGCCACAGAGCTGCTGGGGCACCACGGGGGCCATCACCTCCCTCCGCAGCCCCTCAACAGATGGATCTGGGCACTGGCTTCGGTACCCAACCTGTGCGGGCCTTTCCCATCATCTCTCTGTTTCCAGGTCCACCTGGGCCTACAGAGAGCCAGCCGCCCCCAGAAATCTTGGCAAGGGGACTTTGGAGCTATGCTGGTATCCTTACATCCTTACGTTTAATAGCTGTGCTGAAAGCTCAGTGTTTATTACGTTATCCCAGAAGGCCGGAGCAGAGGTGATGCCAGGAGAGGGACCTCTCAGAGGTTTGTGTCTCCTAAAAGTGTATGGTCAGTTACTAGTTTCTGTTTGTTTCACAGTTTGAGACAGAGTGCCATTTTTCTTGGGAAGGAAAAGGCTGCATTTCCCATTTTCAACGTTTTCTTTCTTTTTGTATGTGTGGGTATAAAGATCTGAACTTCATCATTGAAAACACCGAAGTTGCTCATCTGTACCTTGTATGCAGTAGTTCTCTCTACAAACACTAGAAAATATTATTGCGTGGTCAGGTGTGTGGACATTGTTTTCTGTTGGGATGGCTGTGCAGAGGTGGGTTGTGTCATGGGGCACCCAAGCTCAGCGCAGAGGTTCCCCTCGCAGCATCCCACATCCACAGGAACAGGGAGACGTCTCTCACCATAGGGATGGAGATGAAGCCTGACAAAATCTTCTGTGAAGACATGATTACAGTTCTGGAAAAAAAAAACCACAAACCACCAAAAATAAAACCCACCAAAAAAAAAAAAAA
>VZRU01010875.1:9534-22342 GCA_013398155.1 Pedionomus torquatus | reverse complement strand
AGAGACTGTGGCTGCTGGGTTTGCACAAGCAGCTGCATCTCTCATTCCTGACTAATGCCGATGTTATTGCCTATTATATTTCCCTTAGATGACATCCTGCCTTTGGATTTGCAGAGAGCCTGGCAATAAGCTGTTTGGAAGGCAAAACACTGAATTCCTTTGATGGCTGGAGAGGCCATGATGGGCCGCAAGGATTTGTGACAGGAAAGAGCTGGATCCGAGACCTGTGGATCAGGACCATCTGGTCTGGCAAAAGAAAGTGCAGCACCCTGCAGCGATGCTGTCTGGTTCGCAGCCGCAGATGCGCAGCTGTGACACCCCTGTTTTACTGGCTGGTGTAAGGGGGGGGCAGGGCAGCTGTCATCAGCAGGGAAGTTTTGCTGTCTCACCCCAAATACTATGAGCAAACCGCAATTTCCCCAACCTCTTCTGCTGTTTAGAGCTAGCGCTGCTCCCCAGTGGCTTACTTCTGACAGCATGAATAAGTGCAGAGCCATGCTTCGATGACACACTTCTTGGAAATAATAACAGTCATTGCCCATACTCACCAGATGTCAAGCCAGAAGAGACCATGTGCTAATGGAGCCTTTCTTGCTGGTGCCACCCAGTGCTCTTGGCTCCTCCAACCCAGCCCTCCCTGTGCCTCATCGTTTGTCATCAAGGGCAACGCTGCAGCCTCAGCAATGGTTACTGAGGAAGGGCCAGGACTCTTAAAGACAAAATGAAATTGCAGACAGATTTAAGTGTATCTAGAGAGAGGAAGAGAAAGGAGTTGATCCCCTCTGGGGAATGGCTTTTATTCGCTGAGCCTTTTAGCTTTCTCAGATTCCCCTTTCTCTCCAGCACTGCTTGGCTCCAGATGCTTTAACTGGGAGAGCTGGAAATGGGTGCAGCAGGTGAAAGCAAGCAGTTAGAGAATCTGGGAAGCTTTAGCCCCCCACCCCAATCATTGTCATGCCACAGTAGCTATAAAAGATTTACTGGAAAGAACGGTATATAATTAGAGGAGGTGGATGTTTTCACATTCTGTGCCTGTGTATATGCTGAAGTGCAAAATCCTAGCTGCTTTTCACACCCCTTGTCAGTCTCTCAGCTCAAGGATGGTACAACAGGAGCCTGCAAGAAGATGGAGCCAGCTCTGCGGGCACCTGTGCTCAGTAATAAACACCCCTGGAAATCAGCTCACGGCTGGGAGCGAGCCCTGACCCCAACACCATCCATGCAACAGCACTAGGGTGGACCAAGCAGCTTGGAAGGTTGTTGGTAAGCAAGGAGCCCTGGTGGTGTTTGCTGCCCCACAAAGCCAGGATGATGGTAGTGGCACTATGTGAAGAGAGGAACGAGTGGAGGAGCCAGGCCTGGGAAGAGGCTTCCAGGACGGTGGGGACAGCAAGACCAAGAGGCACTGGAGTGAAGCACAGCATCAGCTCAGGTACACCAGCTCTTTTGGCTGTTTTTTTACACCACGTAGGAAATACAAGGCAGACCATTCTTGTGCCTGTCTGCAATCTGCCAGCCTGACATGCACTGAGCTGGGGCAAGACACAGACCCAAAGCCGATGTGGCAGCAACACCCTCCCTGTGATGACACCTTTCACATGGGTTTGTATTCAGACCTTACCCAAGAATCACTCGACAGATTCCCTTGTCCCAGCAAATCTGGCATTTCTTGAGAAAGGTGTTTACAGTCCTGGATGTTGCCATCTTCAGTCTTTTCCCTGTGTGACAAAGGCTTGGGAGATCCACGGTGCACACGTGACTGAGACCTGCAGGTGTGGATTCTGGAAACTAGACCTGCTGATACTCCTGTTTGTCTCCTGGGCTCCTTTCTGGGTGTGTGGCCATGTGCTTGGCTACCCGTGTGTGCCCAGCCAAGGCAGCCTGATGTGACCTCTCAGGGAGCCCTGGGCTCTCTGCAGTCACCCCCAGAGTGAGTAAGGGACCTTTGGTGTACCACCAACACTCCCATTTTATAAACAATCATAGACCATAGAATGGTTTGGGTTAGAAGGGACTTCAAAGATCACCATGTCCAACTCTTCTGCCATGGGCAGGGACATCTTCCACTAGCTTGGGTTACCTGCCTAACCTTATCGTGAACACTTCCAGTGATGGGGCATCCACCATTTCTCTGGGCAACCTATTCCAGTGTCACCCCCTGACGCGTGACTCTGTACCTGGATTTACTCCTGCATCAGAAAAAAATGCTTTTCTGAGCAAGTTGCTCCTGCCAAGCTCTCTGCTCTCTCTCTGCTCTGCTCTCTCAACAGTTACATTGAAAAGCATCTGCTTCAAGAGCAATTTAGGCTAAATTTTTCACTTGGGGTGAAACCAGCAGAAATTGCACCCATAAAATGAAAAGCCTCCCATGATGTGGTAAACAGCAAGAGAAAGTGTGTGTGCGTGTTGGGCTGAAGGGAAGACGGTGTATCTGCAGTCCCTCCTGATAAACAGTAAAACCAGCTGGAGCTCCTGCTAAGAAACAGGGAAACTCAGCCGCCTCTCCACAGGACATCTTAACAGGCCAAATCTCCTTAGTTACAGGCACTCTGAAGCAAAGTTCATGGAAACGTGTATTTATTGAGAGAAGACTTCATGTTAATTTAAGAACAGAAGCCAGTAGAGGGTTTGTACATCGAAAAAATAAACTGCTGCCCAGTCAGCTGGGTAGGTTTGTCACTGATGAGCCCAAAACAGCCTTGACACATCCCAAAGACTTCTCTTCCACCCCAGTTCATAGCTTTAGCCCCAGTTGCCCCTCGGGACTGAAGGCAGCCCCCCAGCAGGCGCCCTCACAGCCTCAGGCCAAGCCAGGTCCTCGTTTCACATGGCTGGCTATTGTGGGATTTTCCTAGGTGTCAGAAACCCTGGGGATGGCCAGGGACAAAGCCTGATTCCTCAGGGCAAGCTGCCTGCTGTGAGAGAAAAGCCCCTTTTCCCTCCCAGAGACTCCCTGGGAGCTGCCCCCTCCCCTGCTTCTGCTGGGAGGCAGCTGCAAACAGTAAGGGCACTGGGAGTCACTGGCACACGCAAATTAAGCTCTCTGCAGGAGCACCTTCACCACCATCAAGGCGGGGAGTAATGAGCACCTTCCTGCAGAGCCCCTGACAGGAGGTCTGGGTACCACCCCAAAGAACACTTCCCTTCCCCAAACCACCTCTGCAAACAAACCTGAGAGTTCCCAGCACGGTGGGCACACTGGTGGCTTAGATATTAGCTCTCCCGGCCCCCAAGGGTTTGTAACCATTAGCCCAAGAGCCAGTAGGGTCCAGTTCCCCTCCTGACCCCAAGGCATTGCTTAAGAGTGTTAAGGAAGGCTGTAAGCAATCATAAAACTGCCTCAAAGTTCACATCCCCATCCAAAGTCTGGTGATGCTGCAGCTCCCTGTCTCCCCTGTTGCCAAGGATTGATTTTAGCTAAAGGAAAGGGGAAATCGCCCTGTTTGCTTTGGCCAGTGACGCTGGTGCCTGCAAATACTTTTCTCAAAAATAGCCACTGAGCACGTGCTGAAACCTCACTGGTGGCCTGCTGCCCCTTGCTGCCTCATAGCACAGATGCTTGCATGGTTTACTGCAAAAATATTTATTTTTAGGGTTAATTTCTGAGTGGAGGCAGGTACGCACGCTCCCCACAAACTACACGGTTAATCAAATGCAATTTTTCTCTGGGTTTACACACACGTAATGAAGGCTGTACTTGAGCCAAACCTGGAACAGAAATGTTTTAAACAGCCTCCCTCTTGTTTGCTCAGTCCTGGAGCAGTATTGACTTAAGAATATTGTCTTGCCAGTGACCTGCTAGAAGAGTTTAAATTTCTTTCGTAACCTGGAGAGAAAAGGGGGCCTCTCAGTGAAGCCCTTTCCTGGCAGTGGCAGGAGTTCGTGCTGCTCCCTGGCTGCGACCATTAATTCTGTTGGAAGGTGGCACCGGCCCATGGCAGGTGAAATGGGAGGGCTCTGGAACAGCACAAAGCAAGGCAGTTGATAATTCCCCTTTTGCCTATGCCCAAGCATGCAGATTTAAAGGAGATACAGCTCCAGAGAAGTGATTTTGGCAGGCTGAGCCAACGCTGGAGCACTGCTGAGGTCAGGCTGGCTCCTGGGTCAGGAGGATGCATGCCCAAAACACAGCAGAGAGCTGGCAGAGGTGATTTCAGCAGGGCCAGCATCTTTGAGAGGGTGTAGAAAAGAGGGACAAAAGACACACTTCTACAAGTGGTGGGGGCTGAAGAAGGGTGTTTTCTGCCACCTGATCTCTCTCCAGCTACTGGTCCCAGCACAACCCCAGCAGCTCTCCCACAGCCCTGTGTCACCCTCCCACCTCTGAAATGGCTCTTTTTCCATCAAGGTGCCACATTAGGATGAAACCCATCGTGCAGCAGCAGCTCTGCTGTCAGGCGGAGCTCTGCTCAGCAGGGAACTCCTCCTTACCGCTGCAGGAAGAGGAGCTGGAGAGATTCTGCTATGTCTGCCTGGCACCTGAGAGACAAGGAATTGTCACACCACTTGTGGACATGTCACTGGGGGTTGCCTGGCTGTCACCCCAAAACTCTGTTCCCTCCTAAGCCTACAAGTCCATCCTTAATCATCTCTCAGGACATTTCCCCATCTTATGCACTTGCTTATCCCAAACATTACATCTCTGCCTGTCCCTGTTCTGCAAAACAGGGTGTTTTGTGTGCTGCCTGCACGTCCCCTAGCAGGACAGATGCCAGCCCTGCAGTTTCTCCACCAGGAGCAGGTGCTGCCAGGCAGCTTTGGCTAGCACCATCCTGTGTGGTTACTCTCACACTATGCTGCTGACAGAAGTGAGGTTGGACAAAGACAGGCTTGTTCTTGGACAGAAAGCCACTATAGGACCATGTGAGAACACAGGAGAAATGCCTCTTGGTGAAGTTTGCTGTTGTTTTCAAAAAATACCCGGGCTGGAGGCTGAAAGCATTGGTGGGACAATTTAACTTGGGTGATGCCACTGTAGCCCAAAGTGTTGGTGATGTCCACTGAGAATGGTGGCTGAAAGACTCTGAGCTCCCCAAATATTTTGCAAAATGTTGTATGTCCTTGCCATCAAATCTCTGCCAAGCACTTGGAGACCCTTGGGCACTCTGTGTGCTCTGGCCCAAATGCGACTTTCCAGCAGCAGCCCCAGCATTGCCAGCAGGGTTTCAATGCGAACAAAACCGTGATCTCCTCCAACCACCCCATCATTCAGCTGCGTATCAGACTCTGCCACTGCTTGCTGCTGAGGGAATGATTTTGTGGCAGAAGCCAAAGGATGAGCTTTCCACCTCTGCTCGTGACGTCTGCATTGAACTCCAACTGAGTTCTCAAGTGTCCTAGAAAAGCAAAAAAAACTGTCTTAAAAGGCCTTCAAAGCAACATGCATAGAACAAGAGAGAGGCAGAAGCGAAGGGTATATATCTGTGAGGCTAAAGAATGGCAGATGAACAAATATATTAAACACTGCAAAATATCAGGTTATAAAACTTCCCCCTGACAGTAAGTGACCTTAAATACCTGCTCTTTTTTGTTATCATTACTTTGCTTATGTTTATTTGCTTCAGCCCACTCCATGCCGTGCCTCTGGCGTGTCTTATTCTTATGTCTTTCTTATTTCTCCCATATGCCCTGAGCAGCCTCTAACTCCACCCTGTCCTGTCCCTGCTCTCTGTGCCGAGTGAGGAGGATAAAGGGACAAAACAGCAGCACTGTTTTTTCCAATGGAGAAAGTGGGGTCCTTGGGCTCATTAAAAGCAATCTCCCTGTAACTATCTCAAGTAAATATTGTTTACAATGATCTGAGCTAAAGCTGTTGTTGTATGTACATGTTACATACATGTACTGTTATATGAAACAACATGCAAATCACGCCAGGGCCATCACCTTCTTATCACAGCCATCTGTGTCTTATGAGATTTACTCAGAAAGCATGAATGGAGGCAAAATAGCAAGACATTACCAAAAGCCTAGTTATTTTAGATCAATCACGATCAGAAATATACTTCCATGAAATTGTATGCTGGGCCTTATGCCCACCTGCATACACATATATTCCCTATTTATGCACTAGGACAATTCAGTGGTTAAAATCCCATTTTTCTCACCCCCGGCACAGCAAAATGTAAATAGGCAACTTGTTTTGCTGCTCTGCTCTATACATCAGTGCTGAGCATCAGCCACAAAAGGGTCCAGGAGTTAGTGCTTAGCTGGCAAATTTGCTGATAATGCAGGAGGCAAAGCAGCCTGCTCAGTTACAGCCGCATCCACTCTGCTGACAGAAGTAAAAAGGGGGCTTTTGTCATTGTCAATAAACAAATTAGAAACTGCTCTGGAGATACTCAATCCCCGATAGCCTCATTGCCACAACAGGCGGAGAAGGGGAGGGCCCGGTCCTTCCAGCAGCTGGCTGCAGAAGATGTCAAGAGGAGCTGTCTGGCTGTAGCCCAGCTCCTTTCTGGTCCTGCCTCGTTCAAAGGCAGCTCATGAACCCTGACTGTGCTCCCCAGCTGCAGGGGCTCAGGACTCACCTGCCCAGCTGACACTGGTCATTGCAGCTCTGCCATACATCCTACAGCTGGCAGGAGCTATTCCATCAAAACAACAGGTTTTCATCAGGAGATCAAAAATTACCATGCTTTGAGCCACCAGAGCAGCTTTTAATGAACTACTGAGAAAAAAAGAAGCAGATGTTTTCAGGACATATTCATTGCTGGTTTCTTGAGCTGCACAGTCTCCCAGAACTCCTGCGCCTGCAGCTCCTGGGAGCTCCTAATATTTCAGACCTTTTATTCTCCAGGGCTGGGAAGCCTGGAAAAACCTAGAAGGAAAAGGGATTAGCTTCCTGCAGCACAGGACAGAGCCTAGCATCCTGGAGGATATCATCTCACATCAAGGACATTAGGATTCCCACACTCAAGGAATGAGGAGTTTGGATACATTGAAGAGGACTTGGATACCACAAAAGGAAATTCCTGAAAGAAAATGAGGTTTACAGGAACACCAAACAACCAACCTAAACCTCAAGATTTCCATTCAGGTCTCATACATATCTACATGTTTATCCAAGTGCTTATCTCTCCTATCTTTTATCTTTATAAGAGCTATTTGCCAATGATTTCCAAGGTGTCGTAATAACAGGTGCTGCTTCTCTTATGTATGCCAGAGTGAAATTGCCTGTATGAGATCCAGAGACAGTGCAGAATAACAGATGTGCTTCTTTGACTGTGGCTACGATAATCTCTTCTTCTGCCACCCAGGGCAAGTCTAGCTGTCCAATTTGGGCAGGTCTTTTAAAACTGCTGGAGGGAGTGAAGGCTACTCTGCACAGTCCAAGACCTTTTCATACAAGGTGACAAGCCCACAGCCCAAATTTCCTCAACCTCAGCCAGCTGTTCACATGCCTTACTAACACTGAGCACCTGCAGTTCAGAGAGACACAACCTGCAGGACTCACACCAAATGTGACATTCAGGGGCACCTGGCAGAACTGCAGATACCTAACTTTGAGGCACACACTTCCCAGCCCCCAAAGGGACAAGGCACACACTTATAACCTCCTTCTGAAGTGCTTCTATTGCAGTTTCTGGTTGATTACCTGTGATTAAAAGTCCACTTAGTTGTAAACACCGGCTTGAATTCCTCATTAACCATCATATCAGACACCCACACATCCCTCCAAAGGTCTGACTTAGCATTGTCTGATGCAGGTGTGAGCAAAGGAGCACCAGCTGCAAAGGGTGGCAGACCCTGAACTGAGAGCAAAGAATATTCTCCATAGCCCAAACAGGATTTGAGGAAAGGTACTAAATACATCTCATTTCTTTTGCTTGTGGAAGGTAAAAGGAGTAAGTGACATGGGGAACAACAGACAGGGGAACAACAGACAAGAGAATATGAGGAAAGATGAGGGGCTTGAGGAGAAAAGCTTTATCCTCATCACCACTGAGGCTTGGTGCCTACAGCAGGGGTTATGAGATACCTTCTGATGTCAAATATACCCCAGCTTGATGTATCACCCTATTTTCCCTACCACTATTTGATTACCAGACTTTGTTGCTCTGGTGCATTAAAAGTATCTGCCAACAAGGTTGTAGTATTGCACCTTCAGCAGGAACAGCCAGAAATCCTCATTGTGTTCAGTGTAGTGCCTTTTTTTGGTCCACCAGAACCATATGCAGCTCAGGGAACCCTGCTGCCCTCTGTAACCACACTTTGATGTGATGAATGGCCCATCTTTTTCCTACCCTGACGGATATGGCCTTACTGAAGTCAGAGATACCTCACCTACCATTTCACCACTTCTTTTTCTTTAGTTGCCTACTTTTGCTGTGCTTGCTGCTGGCAGGGCAGTTCCTGTGCTCCGTTGCTCACATCCAGATGCCGTGAGAACCAATCAGTACCATCCACAGACACCTGAGCACAGAACATGCCCCACTTTATGGGGCTGACCTCCAGCTCCAGTACTACTTCACTCAGCTTCCTTGGCATTCCTTCCACTGATTTGGTTTTAATTAAAAAGATGGATTAATTTCACACATTATTTTGAAGAACTTGAATAGCTATAACTGAGCTAAATGTGTATTTACTCCTTCAAATTTATTTATTTTTTATCATATGCCTTTTCATCTTCTCCATCAAGGCTTGAAAAATTACAGATTTCCTACAGTCTGTGTGTCAGATGAGGGCTCAATGTTAGTTTGCTATGGTGAATTAAATATAAAGCAAAGATGAAAGTAAATGCAGTCCTCTGTGTTTGATACAGAAGTCGACTGTACTGTTTCAAGGAGTGTTTCAGACAGTGCCGTGCAAACTGATTTGGAAAGGAAAACTCATCTGTAGGCTGAGAGAATTCACTGCTAACAGCAGCAATGATATCTCTTTCTCTCTCTTAACTGAACTTTATCAGAAAAACAGAAACATCCTTAATATTCCTAGCACAAACCAGGCACGGATCCAAAAATATTTTACCTCTGAGTAACTGGGGAAATGAGATTTTCTACTGTGCATTCTACTCCACTGACTCACCAAGTGGCTCAGCCCCCAGTGTGAAGCATCCTTGCACAGGGATTGTCAGCAACAATGCTCAGTCAAATATGTGCCATTGCAGTTCACGGGCTGCAAGTAAACCCAAGATTCATTTTAATACAGGTACAAAACATGTATTTCATTGTGTGCACTATGTACATGTGCATATAGTCTCCCAGAGTTCAATGTTAATATTAAAGCTTGGTAAATGCTGGGTTTCTGTAATGTTCTACCAGTGTTGCATCTAATATGGTATTCAAAACAAAGCCCTATTCAAATCTTTTTTTGGTGGTTTGTCCCACATGGCCAGTGGATCCCTTCTGTAAGGTTACACACATGCCTCGTTCCTCTCTGAGAAAAAAAAAAAACAAAACAAAAACAAAACCAAAACCAACCAAACAAACAAAAAACAACAGCAAAAAAACATCCCAGGAAAATGTTCACAAGACAAAGGTTGGCCCTCCCCTCTTGTGCTGCAGATGTGCCCTCCCACCCACTGTCTCAGGAGAATGAAACATATTTATTCTCATTACTGTATTAAGGAAGAGCTGCTGATTCTTTAGCAAACCACATGGGAACACACGCCTTTAAGCTCAAAAGGCACAGCTTGGTGATAGAGCAGGGCCAAGAGGAGAGGCTGACCTGCTTCCCTCACTCCCCCTGGCTTCTCCCCAGGAGCTGGTGACTTCCCTCACCCCAGCCTAGCAGCCCTCTTCTCCTCGCTGGACTGGATTTTACTCACTGATCCAACAGTAGCTCACAGAACAAGAAAGTATCTGGAGTATTGTGTCCAGTTCTGGGACCTTCAGCTGAAGAAAAACACTGGAAAGAGTCCATTGGAGGGCTACAAAAATGATGAAGGGACTGGAGCACCTCTCCATCAGGGAAAGCTTAGAGACCTGGGTCTGTCTAACCTGGAGAAGAGAAGACTGAGAGGGGATCTTACCAATGCTTATAAATATCTACATGGCGGGTGTCAAGAAGATGGACCCAGACTCTGTTCAGTGGTGCCTAGTGACAGGACAAGGGGCGACGGACACAAACTAGAACACAGAAAATTCCATATGAATGTGATGAAAATCGTCTTTACTTTGAGGGTGCCAGAGCACTGGAACAGGCTGCCCAGAGAGGTTGCAGAGTCTCCTTCTCTGGAGATACTCAAAATCCTCCTGGATGCATTCCTGTCCAGCCTGCTCTGGGTGACCATGCTTTGGGCAGGGGGCGTGGATTACATGATCTCCAAAGGTCCCTTCCAACCCCATATCATTCTGTGAAAAAAAGTGAATAGTTCTCTATTTCCAGCTTTGGGAGTCACACTGTCCCAGCAAAGGGTCTGAGGACTGTGACAGGCAGCACAAGGAAGGGTCTGGGCCCTGAGTGAGAGATATGGGTGGCAGAAGGATGTATTTCTGCAGCTGGATCACTGAGCTGCGGCCCCACTCCCTGCTTGAACCCGGGCAGGGGCTGCTCTCACCAGCAAGCCCAGGGCAGACCTAGATGTGCTGAGTCCTCATCTGCAGGGCGGTACAACCCAAATTACAATCTGCTTTGTAATGACCCAGGAGCGTGAAAAAAAAAACCCTCCTGAATCATTACCAATTATTCATGTGTCATTTTTGATGTGTTAGCAAACAGTTCATGGAGTTAAGTTGTTTCGACAGTAAGACAGACACTTTGTCATTCCTCATTGAGAGGAGAAGGCATTTGCTTGTCAGTAGATTTTACATGAAGTCCTTGATGATTCTTCCCTACCCACCACCATGTTAAGACCCAATTCAAACCACAGAGAAGTCAATGTGAAGACCTGCTCACTCCAGTCACGTTGAGACCTCTTTTTTTTTGGTCAAAATAAATGCCAGTATAATGCAGGTCTTTACATGCAACATATCCTCTATAAAAGGAAGTCGTGGGCATACCTGTTCACTTTACAGTGAATATTTTTACAACAAATTAAAATGCCAAACTAAATTTCAGGGACTAGGCTGAAGTTATGCACAGAAGGTATGCAGACTGAATGCAGGAAGTACCGTGTTCTTCACTGATTTTGGTGAAAATGAGAATGAAACATGTCCCCCTTCCCACACTTGCTCATTTTTAAATAAATGAGCAAGATCTTTCGCATCACGGTTAAATTACGGAGGAGATGTGTCTTTCATTGTATCAGAGCAAGAGGAGCGAGGTAAGATACTAAAATACAAGAGAGCTAATTTCTGAACTCTGATGTAACTATGGCAACATTCATTCACAGTATTTAACTGAGAGGGTAGGAAAATAGTGCACTCAGGAAGCCTGAATAAATTATCTACATCATTGGCTTACAAATATTTCAAAGACATGAACTTTTACAAAAATTAAACTCTGTAAGAAGTTCATATTTGCAGGAATCATTTGACATTACCTTTACATTCCCTGTTCATGCTGACTCCAGGGACATGTCTTTCCACAGTGGCCAGGCATTAAGGGAGATGCATTACAAGACAACAAACAAAGTGGGAAAAAAAGAGGTGAAATCCAAAATAAAGTATTAACCTCAATTCCAATACAACGTCCTGTAGCTGTGCAGTTAGTGTTTCAAGCTGGCATTGTCAGCAACAGTATTTTAGTTTTTCTTGACTGCACAAAGCAAAAGGTGATCCTGGGCCAAAAAATTCTGTCACTTAAATGTATGTTTTTCCCTTCTACCTTCGTTGGCGTCAGCAGCCTTGGCTTGCCACACTGTCACAGTCCACAGCGCTCCCTATACCTGAGCTCGAATGAGGGAGTAGTGGGGTATTAAGAGAAAACAAAACAAAACAGAAGTAATGGATCAATACAGTGACATTTCCTCTCTGCATCCAGCTCTTCTGACATTCTGCACTGCTTCACTCCCCAGCTGCTCCCTGGCACGTGGTGCAGGCCCATCATTCAGCTCTGCTTCAACCAGCAGTTTTCTCCATTTTTTTTCTGGTGCAGAAAATGGCTATAGCTGACAGAGGATAAAGCAAAAGGAAGAAAAATAATCATTTTTGAGTGCCAAAACCAAACCCTTCCTGTTTATACATATGTTGTAGCTGTCTGGTTTCAGGCAGCTAGTGAATGAGCTTTCACTTGCTATTTATTGGTGATCAAAAGACATGCAATAATGTTCCAGATCCTGTATTTACTTCAACAATTGCTATACCAATGCACCATATGGAAGCAACTGCACCATAGCTATCTTGACAAACCCTTAACCTAATACTAATCCATAGCTATCTTGACAAACCCTTAACCTAATACTAATCCACAACAGATTGGTTAGTGGAGCTGGGGCACAACAAAGAAGGGATTTCTAGTTCACAGGAGTGGGCAGATTTCTAGCAGGACTCTAATCACTGAAGCTCTAAGGGGTGAGGGACATGTGGCTCCCCACCACCACTCTACACCTGATGAGCTGGCCTCAGTAGCAAGGCCAGACAGGCTTGGACATGGTCACAAAACACAAAGTAGAGACAGCAAGATGCCTGGTAGAATTAGCGATTGTTGGAGGCGTGCTAAAATCCTGAAAACATCAGGGTCTGTCACCATGAGCGCTGCGAAGATGGCTGTAAGGAATGATCCTGAAAAACGGTACAGTGTGGGGAGAGACTCAGTCACGCTGCAGTCCTTTTTTCCTTAGCCAAATTTTCCTTGTTTCACATACAAAATCACAAGAGGGTTGGCCTCACAGCCAACAAGCATGCAGGAAGGCATCGGGGACTGGAGACGCAGAGGTTTGTCTATTTTCATAGGTCATCCTTAAGTATTTGGAAGTAGCTGCCTTTTT
>VZRU01010871.1:163228-181090 GCA_013398155.1 Pedionomus torquatus | reverse complement strand
CCTGTCCAGGTCCCTCTGGATGGCATCCCTTCCCTCCAGCATGTCAACTGCACCACCAAGCTTGGTGCCATCGGCAAACTTGCTGAGGGTGCATTCGATCCCACTGTCCATATCTCCAACAAAGATGTTAAATAGCACTGGTCCCTTTTGGGACACCACTTGTCACCAGGCGCCATTTGGACATTGAGCTGTTGACCACAAGCCCTTGAGTGCAGCCATCCAGCCAGTACCTTATCCAAACTAGTTTCCACTGCATCATTTCCACCACTCCACACTGTCAGACACTGAAGGATTACACCTCACAAAGCCCCAGGGAGGTATTTGCTCTCTTTCCCGCTGGCCTCGGGCTTTTGTCCACTTAGCATTTCAAAGTTCAAAACCTTGTCTCCCCATTTGGAAGATGGGTGTTCCTACCTTTCTGCTTCCCCTCAGTCGCTGCATCCAGTCTGCACTTTTGAGCGGCTGCAGCCATCACACTCAGTGCAGCATTTCTGTTTGAAACTGCTTCTGTCCCAGGCACTATACCCAGAGTTTTGGACAGTACCAGATGAAGTTGGAGCTGGCATCTTCCACAGAAAAGCTTTTATTTAGTCTGCCCAAAGTAATTTTCTACTTCTGCTCCTCTGTCCTTTACAGCCAGGTCTGCATGTGAAATGGCACTCACAATGTGCTCTTCCCTTTAACTCTGCTGACTTATTCAAACATCACCCCTATCTTCAAGAAAGTCAGGAAGAAGCATCCAGAGAACTACAGAACAGCTACACCTTGATTGTTGGAAAGATGGGTCAAATTGTCTTGGAAACCATTTAAAAGCATACTAAGGACAAGAAGGTGGTTGGATTTACAAATTCATGCCTGACTAACTTGATAGCTGCCTCTGAAGAGATGACTTTCCTTGGTGGATGAAGTGAGAGCAGTGGATGTTGTTTATCTCAACTTTAGTGTTGAAAGCCTTACTGTCTCCCATAATACCCTCATAGATAGACTAAGGAAGTATGGGCTAGATACATTGGTAGTGAGGTGGACTGAAAAGCTCCAAGTGCTGTAATTAGCAGCATGAAATCCACCTAGAGACCAGTCCATAGTGGAGCCCCTTGGAGGTGGAGACTGGGCCAAACAATGAAGATGCTAAACAATAAAGACCTGGCACTAGGACAGAGTGCACCCTCAGCAAGATTTCATGTCATACAAAACTGAGAGGAGTGGCTGACACAGCAGGGGGTTGTGCCACCAATCACAGGCAACTTGACAGGCTGGAGAGGTGGGCTGACAGGAACTTCATCGGGTGAAGTGAGAAGTCTTGCATGTGGGGAGGAACAACCTCAAGCATCAATAGAGGCTTGGACTGACCAGCTGGAAAGCAGCTTTGCAGAGAAGGACCTGGGATCATGGTGGAAACCAAACTGATTATGAGCTGGCAATGAGATGTTGTAGCAACAGCAGGCAACAGCATCCTGGGCTGCATTAGGATGAGCATTGCCAGCAGATCAAGGGACGTGATCCTTCCCCTGTACCCAGCACTGGTGTGACACTTTTGGAGTGCATGCCCGGTGCTGGGCTCCCCAGTACAGGAAAGAGATGGACTTGGGAAGTCTCCAGAACTCCAGGAAAGGGCCACAAAGATGATTAAGTGACTGGAGCATCTCTTGTGAGAAGAGGCCGAGAGAGCTGGGACTGTTCAGCCTGAAGAGAAGGCTCACAAGGATCTTATCCATGTGTATAAACTGGGAGGGAGTAAAGAAGACACAGCTCTTTGCAGCAGTGACAGTAGCTGATAAGAGGCAACAGGCACAAACTGAAATATGGGAAAGTCCATTAAACATAAGAAAATGTTTACTCTCAGGGTGATGAAACACTGGAACAGGTTGCCCAGAGAATTTATGGAAATATACTTTGCGATATTCAAAACCAGACTGGACATGGCCCTGGGCAATGGGCTCTGAGAAATAGGTTGGAGTAAACCTGAAGAGGTCTCTCCAACTTCAACCACTCTGAACAAGCCCATCCTCCTGGGCTCTCAGTCAAAAATAACTCACAGCATACTCTGTTTGGGAAGCTGCAGCTTCCACAGGCAAACAGCTCCCACAGCCTTTCCTTTGTGGTTTTCTTCACACATGTCTTTCCTGGTCTTAAATACCTGTAATGACCCTCCAGTCCTTCTTCCATGCTGCAACCCCAAGATCCACTGCCGTGCTCTCCCATCTGCCCTCTCCCATCACAGCACGTCACAAATGCCAGATGGTATCCCAGGGTCTTATCAGCGTGGGGTTCAGAGACATTTTACATGGCTTCTACCTTACCATGGTTTGTCCTTCATGACAGATGAACCTGGGGGCTTTGAATGCCTGGTTGCCTCTTGAGGGCTGTGATTGGCACTCACAGCTCCGTGATTACAGGGTGGCTGCAAGGTGGTAGAGCAGAACAAGTGGGTCTTATCTTCAGGATCTTCTGTTGGGTCCTTTCCCCTGCACAGCCTTGCTGCACAGTCGTGCTGGAGCACTTTCACTGCTTGATGCCACCTGGTGCCTCCTGAGCCAGGAACACCCAGGCCATGTTGGCATCATCCCATCCTTCGCTTATCACATCAGTGCCTGTGTGCTCTCACCCCTGAGCTCGACCGAGCAGGCTTCTCTTCTCTCAGCTCACATAGCCAGGAGGCTACCTGTCATGCTATTTTATGAGCAGCAAACCACCGTTAGCATCACTGCAATGTAGAAGTGTTAACAGCTGGCCAGGTACTAAGGGTAAATGGGCAGTGAGACAATTCCCCATTAGCTATACTGCATGCTGATTATTGGCACCAATTAAATAGCCCATCACTGAGCCCTTTAAGGCTTACAGCTCCCTCTCACCCTCCACTTCTCTCAATGCAGGGTCTGCCAAATGAGGCTGTTTGAGAGCTCCCATAGGAGATGTCAAGACCTTCAGTTGCTGGCCTGGAGCTCTCAGGTGCTTTGACAGTAGTTGTGCTCAAACAGGAGTGCAGGCTGGAGACCTGCTGCTGGCCCCATGGTAGCCATCTCCTGCCCTATCTGTGCCCCAGGCACCAAACCCACGCAGAGCTGTGGGAGCATGACTCAGTTCAGCACTCAGCTGGAGGCCTCTGCACCTCTAGCTGTACCAGGTGATCTAATACCAGACATTCCTGGCTTTGCTTGGCTTAGGTTTCAGCACAGCAATTCAAATCCACAGTTGCGGAGTATCACTGCTAGCTGTTGGAAACACTGTTTTAGAAAGTACTGAGTGATGAGGTGCCAAACCTCACTGGAAAGTACTGCCAACCTTTATTTTCAAGACCAAACTACTGCTATTGAAATCTACTGCTACGCCAGAGGAGGAGGTGCTATAGAAACCCTCAAGTACAGTGAGCATGCAGCTTTTGCCCCCACTGAGTGATCTGACTAGCCCCACTCCTCCTGACCAAGACGTGCAGCTGCATATACCCCACATGCCCTGCTTCCATTGGGACTCACTGCTGATTTTGTGGCATTAAACCTACAGGTAATATCACTTTGTTTCATTCTTTCTTGCTGTCTGTGAACCACTGTGGCTTGGAGGAGGAGAGGAGGCTTAGATACCTGATTTCTGCAAGGCAGATGGTAATGCACAGGTTCCTGCAGTAGTTTGTGATCTCTGAGCCTTTCCATTTCTGTTCTTACTCTAAGGTATTCTCCAAGTACTTAACCTTTACAGCATATTACTTCCTAACAGCAGCTGGGAACTGGAGATAAATTCATCCCAGCATGGGAAACAAGGAATTCCAAAAGATTTCTTTTTTGTCTCAAGTGAATCCTTGCATCCCCTTCCAGGGTATTTCAAAGTAGTTCTGTGTTTAGGGTGATGATGTTACTGTTTTCAAGGGATGCAAATAAGCCTGAAAGAACACAAGTTTCAAAAAAGAAGAAAAAAAATGCTGTGCCTTAGATCACCGTGCTTGAGAGCAGCGAACAACATTAGCAGGCAGTTTCCAGGTTTCTTTATGCTGTTTGGAAACAGAGGGGAAAAGTACCTGACTTGAGTGCTATTCCAGGTCCCTCATGTAGGCTCTTCTGCTATGGTGGCAGTTTATCTGCTCTCTCTTTCTGGCTGTGCTTCCCTCCCAGGTCAGCTTGCTGCCCAGGGCCTATTAACAGCCCTGTGAAGTACTGCTCTGTCCAAGTCTGTTCTCATACCTGTGCAGCAGGTATGAGGATCTTTGCAGATAGCTCATTCCATTTATAGGAGAGTTGATGAAAATCAGGATAGTTGCCATGGAGGTGGCAGGTTGGAAAGCAGACAATGCAGAAGCAGCAGTGCTGTACACCATCCTTCCCACCCCATTCTCTGTCTTGCTCTCCCTCTACTCAGTTCCAGGTCTCACCCACCCCAGCAGCCCCCCCTCACCTCCTGTGGTGTCCTCAGTGATTTCACCCACCACATTCACCCTTTGCTCCTCTTGATACCAGCTCACTTCTGAGTTCCCCCCACAAGGCAAGAAGAGGATTTTACATACAAGACTCCCCCACCAGTGCAGCTGCTTCTCCACAGGCAACCTACTGGGAAACATATTGGGTGTTGGCCATCGTGATGCTACGGTGACACTCGTGGCTCCTTCAGACTCTGCCTCGCTTCTTTTCCTCCAAGCTCTCTGTTAAGGGTCTAGAAGAAACCTGCTATTTCTTGAAATGCTAGAGGAAATGAGCCCAGACCTGGCCTTCCTCCCCAGCTGGTCACCAGCTTCAGTGGTGGGGGACAGCTCTCCCCAGTCTATGGTAAGGGGAAATCAGGACCACAATACCTGTGGCCTTATATGTCAAGACCCAGCTGGTTCTCTAGCAGCAGCAACACACTGTTTTACAGTTGTCTCCATCCTTTTCTTACAGCTGTAGGTTCCCTAGCTCCTCTGATGCTGGAGCCATCCCACCTACACCACCCCCCCCGAGCATTTCTGTCAGTCACAGGATATGCTAGCTTATCTCTTTAAAGACATTTTCTACTCAGCTAATACCTTATCTATCTGTGCTATCTGGCCTGGTTTAAAACCCTCTGCGTTTTTCCACCCTCCTCCCCCCAGTCTCTGGGCTGCCTCATGGCTTGGAGCACTTGTGTGCCCTGATGTTGGGAACTGAATTTGGGCCACATCTCCAGCTCCAAAGCTGGTGTTGCCCAGAGCCCTTTCATGCTGCAGAGCAAACCAGCACGGTTTACCTGCATTGTATGTCAGCACAGAGGCTGCTGCTGGAGCTGCAGACCAGGGTAGAGAAAAGCAACCCGGACATTGGCACTCTACATAGGAGACATAACAGTGTCTGCTAGTGCCCAAGACCCTTACATATCCCCCCAGCAATTGAGTTATTTGTGTGCTTATCAGTTTCTTCAGAACTGATGTCTGATTTTGCAGGCAATGCCCTCACCAACTGACTGCAAGGTCTGCATTGCTTGCAGGGGCAAGTAGCTGCTTAACCAGGCATGTTTAATCATGGTGCCCCTTCCTACATCTCTGAAAGCTGTAGGATTTCACCAGCTCCGTCACCACTTCACTCTCCCATTAGAGTGGTAAATAACATATTTTAAATTAAAAAGATTAATTCTTTCCAAAATGCATTTAGATGCAAGCAGAAATTCAGTGACATACACAGAACCACCAGTTCAGAGAATTGTTCCATGTACACGTCACATAGAGCCACGTTGCACAGGATGGGGTCTAATGAAAGCTGATTTTTATCAGCCCGCCCTTCACACAACCAATACTGCTGCAAAACATCTAGTAGCAAGTGTGACACAGGCTCAGTACTTATAAATATACTACTTCTACCTCATGAATTTCTCAGGGTGGCAGGATGTCTGCCTTGAGCAGGAACTCTCTAATGCGGGTTCTTGCTTTGCACTGACGTTTCCTCTTTCAGGTGTGTCTTTCTGCCTTATATCTGCAGAGTCATGTGCTCTCCTGGAATGAATGGGCTTAAAATCAGGTTAATCCTTCCATCCCATAGTCCTCTCCCAAGGATGTGGAGAGCAGCATGCTTCACTCCCTTAGGGTTTCAAGCATGACTTTGAGATCCAGGAACGCGGATTCAGCTCTGTTTGTATCAGTTTGGAGCAGGAGCTTCAGGTTCACAAGGCAGCCCAAAAGCTCGGAAATCTGCCCAGTCAGAGTCAGAGTGTGATGAAATCTACCAAGTGGCATCTGCTATACCCTTGCAGCCCTTCACCCCGCTAGTCTCTCACAGATCAGCAGAACTGATAGAAGAGCTTTTGCTCATGGGTTGCGCTGGGCTTTAGCTTTGGTTGCTACAATTCCTGCCTAGTTCAAAACCAAGCTAAGCATAATTTTACCTCATTTGCACAGCCTGGCTTAAGGAATCAGTGTTCACACTATCACAGGGTGCTCCTGCTACCTATGGGGGCTTTTCTAAGTGCTATTTCTCTGCTCCATTCAAAAGCCCCCTATTTAATAAAGGCTGTCTGCCATGTCATATTGGAAGTGTACCTTGAGCTATTTACTCATAAACTGAGTAAACTCATACTTACTCTTAAACATGAACAAAGCTTGACAAAGGATGCATCCCAGTTACAGGCTGACCGAGCAGGTCAGCTTTGTAGACTCAAATATACATTTGTAACAAAGTAAGTATTTACTTAAATACCCTTTCTTGTAGGAGCCATGCATCTATTAACAGGTAGGAGGAAAGTCTAACTACGTCTTTTCCCATTTCAGGTCTCAGAACATCATACAACACTTATACATCAGGACAATGAATACCTCCAACAACTGTAGTGCCACAAATGTAGAAGTGTATTATCATATTCGTGTCATTGAATTTGTTCTGTATATCCTCATTTTCTTTTTTGGAGCAATATTTAATGCCCTTGCCCTCTGGGTTTTCTTCTGCAAGATAAAGAAATGGACAGAAACCAAAGTGTATGTAATCAATTTAGTCTTTGCAGATTTCTTTGTTGTCTGCACCTTGCCTTCCATGTCTTACTTGCTCTGGAAAAAGTCAACCTGAAATGAACTCTGCCAGTTTATAGAGGCGATGTATATTATCAACATGGTAGTGAGCATCTACATAATTTCATTTATTTCCATTGATCGATACATTGCTATAAAGCATCCCTTGAAAGCCAAGACCTTCAGGTCTCCCTCAAAAGCTGCTCTTTTCTGTGGGCTTCTGTGGATCTCTGTGATAATCGGTACCACTTTAAGCATTCAGCAGAGACATGCTGCTCTCTGCTTTGAGAAGGATACCATCATGCCCGCTACTCTGAGCCTGCTTTCCATTTTCTTCGCTTTTACTCTTCCATTAGCAATCTTGACTTTTTGCTCCACAGAAGTAATTAGGAACCTTAAGAAACATCTGAGTACAAATTCACCAGAGGAGAAATCAATCCAGAAAGCTGTTCACATTATTTATGCAAACCTGATTGTATTTGTAATATGTTTTCTGCCTGCCAGCCTTGGGGTACTTGGCAGGTTCATAACGGAGAGAGTTGGAGCTACCTGTTTTCTGCTCCAGGTTATAAAGAACTTTTCCTCTGTAACGAGGTGCATTGCTACATCCAACTGCTGCCTGGATAGCATTTGCTACTACTTCGTGACCAAGGAGTTCCACGAAGCCCTTCCACTGCCCAAATCTAGCACTGAACAAACAAATCAAATTTCCCCCTTGCAGACAAAGACCTGCTAAAGGAAGGGAGGGAGCAGGGGGGGATGAAAAACACCAAACCCAAAAACCACCACAACAATTCTGTATCATCAAGAGAAGATAGAGCTTCAGTGTAATTGGGATAAATGTTGCTCTTTTTCTGTAGGGACACCTTTGCATTACTAAGTTAATTGCAATTTATACTCTATATTTCTATTAAACAATTAAGTTATTTCACAGAGATGCATAAAAGTGTGTATGTAATCTCTGGCCAATAACATGTCTCCATTCCACCCACCAGCACCTGTTTGTTACTCCTACAGGAAGACAGGTGACTCATATACATTTCCCTGTTGTAGTTCATTTTGTGGCTACAGTCAATTGATGCTTATTGCCAACAAGCACAAAAGAATATGTCATGTTTTAACTCATTATGTATTCTAGGTTGTTTGTGTTATTAAAATAATCCTATTTATTTTTATCATATTCCTTATATATGGGTAGTGAGAGGGGGCAGTGTCAGGTGGTACCAGCATATTACTGAGTACATGGCCTTACAGAACAGCCTTGACTCTGCTGACTGCCCTTCCCCTTCAATGGGTCAGAAAGATGATAAGGAACCCATTTTAATATGAAAGCAAGACTTGTTCAGTGCCACATAGGCACAAAGATCAGGAGATTTCAGAGCCGAGTCCTCCTGCTGCACTGCTGAGCCCTGGCACAGAGGCACCTCCTTAGAGCAGCCCTTCCCAAGGGGTTGTTGCTCCCATAAACAGGGATGACCTTTTAATTCTGACGAGACTTTGCCACTTTGCCATTGCTATTCCTTGGGTTTATGTGGTGGCACCAAGATGGCCCTCAGGTTCACCCTCCTGGCTGCAGCTTGGGGTCAGAGTATCACCCTGCAACTGGACACAGCTGGGTCCAGGTTTCTGCAGCCTGCCCACATTGATACCCCTAACATTTCTGGGGGGAAAATGCATTTGTCCATGGGTTAGCTGCCTAGAAAAGTCAGGGAAGATGGGGAGTGGGTTAACCCCCTTCATGTTATTCAAATGCTCCCTAGGACTGTCTTTTTTCCTTTCTAAATGCTGAAAAGCCTCCAAAATGACTTCCAGGCTCTGCCCAGGCAGTGCTTAGAGTGCTCCAGGAGACAGTCTGGAAGAGTCTTCCCCAACCACATATGCAGTTTTCCCTTTGACTTACATCTGTCTTCAGGGAGCCCATGGCTGCTGCTCAGTCTGCTGTTGTCACCTTTGGGACCGCGATCCCAGGAGACATGAACTAATGGAACAAATCCTGAGGGAGGTCAGCGTCTGGCTCCCATCAGCTGGCTCACACAGATGGGACTGTAACTGCTAGAGCCAACAGACAGCAAAAGCCATCAAAAGGACTATAAAATACCACTGGTGCATATTCTTAAACATCTACAGTGTGCTCAGTGCCACATGAGTGCCCTGTTGGCAGTTGCTGTCATTACCAGCCTGAGCTTTGCAGTGGTGCTGATAAGCAGTGTTAGACATCTGGCTGCTGTGCAAAGAGCGAGCAGCCCCATAACATCTGTCACCTTTGCTGGGCCCCCTCCCTGTGGGGTGAGGTTCCCATTCTGTCATGGGGTGTGCGCGTCCTGACGCACACCTTGGAAAGGCCATCAACCCCCCTGCTGCTGCCTGCCTGTGGCATGCTCTGCAACCGCACCGGAGGCTGCCAGGCTGCTCTGCTCCCTGGGAGACCTTTAGCTGCCAGAAGGACAATTTGCAACCATTATGGGTTTTATTTCAGAAATTATTTGCTTTCCTATGACTGAAATTAAATTTTAATTGCTAGTTTGTGTGAGGTGAGTGGGGGGAGTGCAGACTGGGTGGAAAAAATGATGGTGAAGCGTTAAGCTGATGTGCAGAGAACAACAGAGGGCACCAGAGACTCCACTGTCCCAAAAGGTGCCACTTTTGGAGCACAAGAGTTCATTGCTGTGCTACAGTGCTCCTGAGCGGTTGACAGCAGGCTCCTGGGCAGCTGTGTCCTACACAGAGTAGTACCCTGTACCAGCACACACAGCCCCAGCAGAACTCCACCGCAGGGACACCTGCATCTGCACTGTAACCTTTCTGAGGACTAAACCCACCTGACGGCCCAACAAGATGCAGGTAACGGCTTTTAATTCTTCACATACCGATCCGTGGCGGTGTGCTCTACTCAGTACCTCAGGATGTGCTTTCTCACCTCTAATCAATTTAGATTTTAGATTAAGCGCTAGCTGAGGATGCCTGCTTATTAATTTATGGGTCAATCCTCAGTGATACATAAATGCCTTAGTCTCCTCCTGCTTTCACAATTGTTATGCTTCACTGTTTTCAAATGTATCATACGGGGAGGGGAGGGGGGGCGTGGGGGAGTCTTCATTTCTTACTGTTGTTTCTCACCAGTGGTTGTTATCCCACCTTCTCTGTGGGCATGAAGACACAGCTCCAAGGCTTGGGACCTTGGGAACACCACTGGCTCTGTGCTTACATAGGGGATTTGGTGGGACTGGTTTACTCAGCCCAGGCTGGAGTGCTCAGCTTCTCTTTGGGACAGTGCTACACATGCAGAAAGTAGCTTTTTCACTATGGTATTACCACAGTAGGATGGCAGGGAATGGTTGCAGTGTAGGTGGCACCACAGTGCAGCCAGGGATCTGTGAGGCTGAACACCCAAGAGAGTGGGGACGCTGGCTGTATGTTAGTTCCTCCATAAATTCTACCCTAAAACTTACTGTATCCCTGTGGTAATGCCATACCAGCTCTGGTGCTGCATTTTCCTCCATGGTTGCCTGATCTGTCTCCCAGTCCCAGACACTAAAGATAGTTCACTTCATTCATGAAGGTGAACACTTTCACTGCAGTTTGGACATTGACGCTTAGAAACTGCTGATTTATAAGGCAATGTATTTATAAGAGATGTATTTGTAGGAATCTGGGCATTTTCCTTTCCTGCCTCACTGTAAACGACTCCTTTATGAGATGTAGACAAAGTCATTCTCTGCAGCCTCCTTCCTGGTAACAAATGCCCAGAAATATTTAAAGGAATACAAGGTGATAGTCTTAACTCTTGGATTTGTATTTTCTGGTCTAGAAACATTTTGGCTTCCCGTCTTTCAAGGCTGAGATCAGGCATGTATGCTTACTTTCCCTTCTCTCTTTGGAGACCTGTTACCTACTGGGGCTGGTGGCATACATGCTTAGCTGTTTCTTCCCTGCAGCATCCTGCAGCGAGAGGAGCAGGTTTATGCTTGGGGACAGCCTGCCCCCAGCTGGCACCCATCCACCAGCTTTAGGAGTAAAGTTTCCTGAACTATCTGGAAGAGCTCAAGTCCTGTGGAGGTCTGCAGGCCTGGTAAGATCCAAAGTAAACCCATGGGGTAGTTTCAGCAGCAAAGCAATGTTCTTGGAAGGAAAAGGGAGAATGCTGCCCAGCTCTGCTTTGGGCTGCCCTAAAGCCAGTGGCTCTCTCTGAAAACCACGACAGCAGCAAAGATAAAGGACCACAAAAATTATCATTCTGCTTTGCAGACCCCTTGCTATTACTCAAACTGTGCAAAACAGGACTGGATGGAGGGCAAGGCAACCTTAACCCCATAAGAGCTGCAAGAGGGGATTGCTTTTGTGTTTTTCTCTTAGCTGGTGGTGAGTGGCAGTGTTACTTTGATGGCTGAGGGACAGATGATGCCAATGAACCACTAAGCCCCTCCAGGGGCTGCCAACACATGAAGTGCAGGGGCGTGAGGAGCCACAGAGCCATTACAGTAGGGGCTCTGCAGCATGACCCAGGCCAGAGAACCTGTCCTTGACCTCGGTCTCATGCTTACACCCTTTTCTTGCAGACACAGCCCAACACGATGAACTGCACTGAAGACAATGTGCTGCAGAAAGGCATCACGCTATTTCAACTTATTGTCTACATCCCAACATTCGTTTTGGGGATCCCACTGACCATGATTGCTCTCTGGGTCTTCTGCTGCAAGCTCAAGAGGTGGACCGAGACCAGGGTGTATATGATCAACCTCATGATTGCAGATAGTTTCCTGCTCTTTGCCCTGCCTTTTGTGATATATTTTACGAAGACTGACCATCCCGTAGACAACCTATGTGTCACCATAGAGAACATCTATTTTACAAACATGCCTATGAGCATCCTTATCATCACACTGATTGCAATTGATCGATACATTGCAATCAAGTTCCCTCTAAAAGCAAAGATACTTCGATCCCCACGAAAATCGGCTTCCACCTGTGGGTTTCTTTGGATAATGCTGATAATGTATGCTTACTTGAGGCAAAAAATTTATCAAAACAAGGGACGATTCTGCCTTCAGAAAGAATCTACTCAACCTAATTATTTATCGTTATTCTCCATTACCTTTGGGTATTTTATTCCCTTAGGGATTGTGATTTTCTGCTCGGTACAAGTCATCACATGTCTCAAAAAGAAGATGGCCACGAGCCCTCATGAGAAAAACTTAGTGCAGAAAGCAATCAACATAATTTCTGTGAATTTGTTTGTGTTCATCGTATGTTTTTCACCTTTCTACATCACACTGTTCTTGCGGTTTGCAGTGGATTTTGCTGAAGCTTGTTCTCTGCTCCAGAAAGTTAGAGCCTCTATTCAGATCTGTGCATGCTTAGCAAATTTTAACTGCTGTTTGGATGCATTTTGCTATTACTTTGCAGCCAAGGAATTTCAGGAATTTTCTTCTCTGTTCCCCACCTGTATATCAATAAGGTTCAAGATGAACCAAAGCCAAGAGTCACAGCCAACCACAGATCAAGTGATGACATAAAGAAGGTGTGGTGTATTATAGGTATTAACAGCTACAGTGGTGTTGAAGTTTTGAGGCAGAGGGATTGGGACCACCTACAGTATTTGCAATCATTGTAGGTATAGGCATATCTGCAAAAAGGGGTAGCCCCCTCTAAGGGCTCTGATATTAACTTGAATTTTGTCCTTTTGTTGACAGTGACTTGTCTCTAGCTCTGACTATTTTCATGGATCTATTTCATGGACTATTTTCATTGCACCCTCAGGCATCTCCTGGTCAAGAGGGAGAGCCATGTGGTAATGGAGACCATTGTTTCTGCTGTGTGTTTATTCATACATATGATACAGTTAAACATAAGAAACTGAACACACTTAAAGTAATACACAAACCCACTTCTAGCACGGTAAAATATATGGTCACTTAAAAACAAGAGAAAGCCCATGTACTACAATGCCAAACCTAATACATCTGTGCTGCTCACATCAAAGAATTTGCTGGTAGTTTCCTACCAGCCTATATAATTTCGAAGCTTACAGCTATCACCAGGATGCAGCTATTGCTGTCCTTGGAGTAAACTTCAGGAGTCAGGCAGTACCCTGAGACTATTGCCCCATTCCTGCCATATAACACTTGTATTAGCTTGTTGCAATGCCCTGGCATTTGTGAGAGTAAAATCACTGTGGGTATAAATAAAGACATTATTGCATGGGAAAAGTGAGCTATGCAGTGTTGTGGAACACAGAACAGATCCTTAGCATTGTGCATACCAAGTATAAAGCTGTGAAGATCTCATCTCGCCCAAGTGACTACCATATGCCCTGATGAAAGGTTTGTTGTTGTCAAGGATCAAATCTTCAATGGGTGTTCTGTCTGGTGAGAGGCAATCACATGTGCCAGAATCATCACAGCCCCACGCTGCAGGAGTGTTGATGTGCAGAAAACAGCAGTGAGCAACACGAAGGAGATGCAGCCCTGATCCTTCCCTCACCATCCATGAACAGCTTTCAGGGGAGGTTTGGTGAGATTGGTGTATATAAGGCCCTTCTGCAGAGAAAGCCCACTGCTGATGGCTTCTTGGCATCGCCCTGTGTGATGAAGCATTGTTTTGGATTTGGGTTTTTTTCCTCTTTCAGCTGCTTGGACAGTACACAGTGGGGGTTCAACAGCTCTCATTTTGAGACATTTACCTCCTTCCATGCATTATAGAGAAATCCTTGATCTACCCTAGGTGCATCCCAGACTAGGAATCAGTTTTAATGTCTGTCTTTCCAGGTACCAAATTCCTCCACAGTATCTGTGTTTGCTGACTGTGCATACGTATCCTCCCATCCCACAGGCAGGTGACAACAGAGAAGCTCAAAACAGTTAAGCCACAAAGGGAGGTCTTGGGGCAGTGGAAGAGACTCACAGAGAAACGCGGGCTGAGAGGTGAACCAGTGCCAGGGCATGACTACTTTGTGTTTATCTGCATGGATATTTAACATTTTACCACATAGTTACTTCAATAACTTAATGTTCTCAGTGTGAGAAACATAGAGTTTTAGAAACGCATGTGATAGCTCAGTGTTGGCTTGGTGGTCCTTGACTTTCAGCATCCTCTGACTTGTAAACTCCTAATAAATTCCTCTGGGGAATGCAACCCCATATTCTGCTCATTTAAAACTACGGACAATTAACTTTCTTAGTGACAACTTACAAATAGATCCCCTAAAAACACTGTCACCTGTGCCTGAACCACTGTCTAACCATTGGCCAAACAACATAAGGAAACAAATATTCCCATCACAGAAAGTACTCCCCATCCAAATGTCAGATCTGTCAATACTTTGGCAGAGATTCCAACATGATGGAAGCTGCAGTGAGCAGCTGCTGCATAAAAAAAAGGATGAAACTACTCAGGTTATTCAGTTGATCATTTATGTCCCAATTTTCTTCTTTGGTATATTATTTAATGCTCTGGCATTAGTGGTATTTCACTGCAAGCAGAGCAAAAGGGCCATGTGTGTAATGTGTGTATGTGAGCAATGAGGTTGGCCTCATTCTAGCTTTTAAAATCTGCTTTCAAAGACAGGAAAAGATATGAGAAACAAATAGTGCCTGATCTTAAAAACCATCTATTGCTTAAGGAGACGCATGAGTGTTATCAGCTTTGTAGATGTCAACAAATACTTTGCAATTAACTACCCTTGGAGAGCAAGAGACTTAGTGTCCCCATTAGCCCATTCTCCTTTGTGGAGTGACATTGATCTTCATGACAGGCATCACTTACATGTCCAGGCAAGTGGTGTTCAGCAAGGGAAAAGACTTCTGATTTCAGAAACAGTGAAGAGGGCCTTCAAAACCACTTTTGACGCTGGAATCCACGTTTGGGATTTTGCATCCCATTGGTTATAAAAACTGCCTGTTCCAAGCAGATTATTACGAAAATTTTTAGTATTTTGAAAAACGATGAATCTGATTCATAGTAACCCATTATTCTACTGTTAATCCAGAAAGGGAACAACTTACTTTTTTGGCAAACCCAATCATATTCATGTTTTCTCCCTGTTAACATGGGGCAACTTGTCCAATTTAAAATGACCTCCAATTAGTTCATCTGCTCTGAAATACAAAACAGTAATGCTTTTGTGCATGTGGCCTCATTTATAGGCCTCATAGTATAGTGAATACTAACTGCTGTTGAGATGCCACTGCTGCTGTTTTGTAACCAATGAATATCAGAGCTCTTTTTTTTTTCTTAGCCAAGCCTTTAGTTTTTAAATCAAGGAAGGATCACGGATAAGGCACTCTACTGAACTAAACAGCTGCCATGGTTTCACCCTAGCCAAACACTACAGAGCCATTCGCTTACTCCCTGTTGGTGCCAAATCCCGTATAACAGCTGTGCTAAAGAACTTAGAGTTGGCACTCTTAAACATAGCCAACCTTAATGCATATAGAGCTGGGTGAAGCGAATGTTTTTTTCTTGTAGGAATAAAACTCAGGTCTTCCACCATTCATTTCTAAATTTAAAAAATGAAGTGTTCCTTTTCTTATCATAAAGTGGAAATCTGTTGATTTCACAATCACTATCAACATTAAGTAATTTTTTGTTGTTTGCACTGAATGCAACAAAAAAAAGAGAAAACATTCTTTTGCAAGTGGAAATAAAACTCTCTCTTAGTAACATATCTATGAATTAATAAATAAATATCTGTTTATTACCATTATACACCAGAGTCCTCTATTATGAATGCTAAACCTGTACTGGAGGTTGTGAGAGAAGACTTAGCTTCCGTGACATGAGATTTGCCTTACAGCAGGATATTTATAGTGTAACCCAAAGATGAATTATGAGCTTTCTGATTACCTGAAGACGTATGTACTACCTTGGACAAAAATTACTATCTGGTTTATATGTCAAGTTATTATGATGGGTTTCTGACACCTTTCTTCAGTCTGAACAAAATCTCAGCTCCCTGAGTGTTTGCAGTAAATGAAACAGACGAGCTGCCAGCTCTTGGGCTACAACAAACTACGAGCTGTCATACAGCACTGGAATAGCAATCCATGAGGATACTGACATGGTTATCCACAAATCTTTCCCATTTCCTAGCACAAGAGTCTGGCTAATAATAGTGGGGAGCAGCAGCCACAGTCCAGCAGCAGCTCCAACAAGCAGGGCTGGACCACTGCATTCTGCTAACATTTCAGCAACGTATAATCTCTCTGTCCCTTAAAAGAAAAAGATGCTAACAACGGCTTAAACTTGAAATGAGCAAATCGATGTTGCAGTCAACATTTAGGCTTGAGAGAAAAAGATAATGCAAGGAAAAGCCTATAAAGTAATTCACCATCTTTTTTTCTAAGCGAGTAGCCATCAGATTTATCATTCTTGGCCCTTCTAAGCAGGGAAGGCAGGGGCTGACACAAGGCAGCAATTGCTGTTTGGTGGCATTTGGGCAGGCCTTAAATCTGAGTCCTCACCAGAAGGTTGTGCTCCAGCAGCACTCCACTCCTGGGCGCTGAAGGACACATATCAGGGAGTTCTGCATTTTAGCCAGTCGGGTGCTGATTTCAGATTTAGAGATTTCTCTGGGATTTTGTTTTCTCAGTACAGCACAGCAGTTCCAGCTGCAAGCATGGCCCAACAGTCTCCAGGGGGACTCTGCAAGCACCAGAGCAGCAGCAGGGAGCTGGGAAACACAGGCTTTGGTGTGCCATCCCTGAGAGACATGCAGCTGATCCCTTTGGTGTGGATGTTGTGGGAGTACAGCGAGGGCTACAGTACAGAGAGCCCTATGAGCGCATTATCTGATGTGGCTCAGTTCCTGTGTGGTGCTAAGGAAGGGGAAAGGGGAAACAGTTGCAACAACCATGTGCGTGAGGTTGCTGCAGTTAGCCTAACACTGCCATTTCACAGGCTTTCCATGCTAAAAATAAGAATGACACATTCTGCTCCTAACCCGGTAGTTCTGTTTTGGTCAGGATCTGATGTTGTAACATCACGTCTTCCCATGAGAAAGCCAGGGAAAAAACCACAGAGGCAGGGAAAGGAGGAAGGAGCCCATCAAATTTGAGCTGTGCTGTCTATCAGCAATCTGCACTAGGAGCACAGAAAAACCTCATAAGAAGGGCTTTCTTTGGCTGGGAAATAAACTCAAGCAGGACACCAGGCAGAGCTTACAAAGGAAGGAAAAATGATTGTGCAGAACAGAAATAAGTCTTAAAGTTCAAGAAGTGTAAAGATCAAATGGGTCTTACAAATTCTTCTCTTAAATATAAAAAGCTACCTACAACATAGAAGCAAAGAAGCGAGATTATTTAGCACTTCTGCTGCTAAAAACAACAAAATTATCCCGTCTGTCCTGAAAACTGACTACTTTGTCACAGCTTTCAGTAAGGATGAGGAACCTGAGAAGTCCAGAATTTTAAAGGACTTGACACATGAAATCTCACATCATCAATAAGGCTTTTAAATATGTTAGCCAAAATAGGATCAGGGGGCAGAGACCACCAAGCACAGTCCCTTCTCTAGGGTGTGGGAAGAAAGGGAAGTGTCTGGCCAGTAGCAGCTCTACTATGCTCAAATCTGAAAAATGTCCAGCTTCACAACATCTGAGTAACATTAAATGGGAGGGAAAAAAATAGAAAGGCAGAAATTGGGTGGTGCTTCACCTAACAGGAGTATTTTGCTTTACTGGCTTCCCTCACTAAGAAAATTACTTTTCTGTCTGTCCTGGTTTGAGGTAAAACAAACCAATTTTCTATTTTACAATTTTATTTTCTTAGCTAGGCCTCTTCTAACTAACTAAACTCTGAAATTAACAGCACATTGTTCAGAACTGTTTCGTCTTGCAGTGATAAGACCTGATTATCCCAAGGGATGGTATGCAGAGAGGCCCTTGTTTATCCTTATTGCTAGAACAACCAAGGTCAGGTAATTTCATTATTTGCCCC
>VZRU01010871.1:146928-163110 GCA_013398155.1 Pedionomus torquatus | reverse complement strand
TTTCTAAACTCTTGAATCTCTTTAATTTCTTCCTCTCCTCTCTTTTAGCCAAAGGGGGGAGGGGGGGACGTCTGTCAATTAGGTTTTGGTAAATTTGGCTGAAACCATGACACCAGCCAAGGTGTGGCAGACACTGCTGTCAGCAAAAGGTCCTTTGGAGCATGTTGTGAGGGCTTTGTACAAGCTCTGGTACTACTCAGTGGTGCCATAGGCACCCCGACTACTCTGCCAGAGATCTGCCAGTAAAGAAGTGAGAAAACAGCATGTCACCCCCACTGTGCCACATGGTGACAGCACTCACAGGGATGAGACAGGCTTGAACTGCAGAGGCAAGGGTAAATACCCAGTGAGCATTACTGGTCCATGGAAGATATGATAAAACCTGTGACAGGATGGAAGAAGGGAGCCATAAGCAGCTGCAAGAGCCCAGATGGGGAGCTGAAGTGGAGATAGGAGAAGCATGAGGATCTTGACCTAGTGGTATCCAGGAATCAAACAAGGACTTGAGAGCCACACCAGGAGACATGTAAGTTCTCCACAGGTAACACCCCATCATAGCTGGTGTTGAGTTGCTCTGACATATCCTGTTGAACCTGATGATTACAGCCAGCTGCTTTGTGCCTGGTGACACTGTTTGTCTCACCCCTGAAGCCTCAGCAGGCCGACGGGAGACAGAACTGCCCTTGTCTAGCAATGAGAGCACCAAGTGGCGGATGGGATGCATCACACTGAGAGATGTTATGAGCTGAGTTCTCTCCAGGCTTGATTTTGACTGCTTATGGTTAACACCATGGAAAGTCAAGGAGGAGACCCTGGCCAGCAACACCTGCAATTGCAGAGCTGTCACAAAGTCAGCAGGTCACAAGGTCACCGTGACACATTTTTTCAGAATTGCTGGCTGATGAGAATTATGGAGGATGAGAGAATTATCCTGATTAAAACTGAAACCCAGTTATAATAATAACAAAACTGTCTACAAACCACAGCCCTCACCTCTCCAACTACTCTGTGAATGGGTCTGAGGGCTGGCTGGGACCGCTCCGTTCTGGGGCTCAGCACTGTGACAGCAGGCGGCAGTCCCCACCCCAGCCCCAGCAGGAGTGGCAGTCTAGAAGACAGAGAGAAGAGCTCAGGACCCTCCAGGGTCCCCTCCAAGCAGCGCGCACAGCCTATTGGGCAAGGAAGTTCTATGGACATCATCCTGTGACATGTCAAGCACTGGAAAGTAAGTCAAAGGAAAAACCAAAGCCATTCCATCACAGGAGGGACTGCTGCAGTGCCGCACTGCAGACAAGTGCTTCACCTCCCTGCAGGGCTATTACAAGCTCCTCAGTCAACAGGGGGTGTTACGAGCCATGACAGTGGTGACAGAGGAAGCTCAACCCTGGGGAAGCGCATTAAGGAGGGGTGGGAGTGCTTTCTCCACAGGCGCTGCTGGTGCCACCAGCAAATGGTTATCAAAGGACACCTTGCTGGGCATGTGAAAGGAACAGCGCTAGGAGGGTCTGGAGGAAAATTCACTCTCTCCAAGGACGGTGAGTAAGCAGGTAATTCCTCCTGGATATTGCTGACCTGTTTATTTGATCTCTGCAAGGCATTGCCTTTCCCCAGCCATAGTAGGACACCAAAATGGTGGTAGAGGAACTGAGAGGGCTAGAGCCTGCGTATTTTCAAAGGCTCATTTGGATACTGGCCACATTAGACATGCTTTGGATGCTTAAGGGCTGTCTCAACCTTTGCTAGATCTTCCTGTTTTCTGCTATAATCTACTCTCATATATTCTGGCCTTATAACTCATTCCTCGTGTCCAAAGCACACAATGCTGCAGGCATTGGCTGTAGCACTTTCCCTCACCTCTGTAGAGGTCTCTTGGCATTATTCCTCAGCAGCATGATTTTCAAAGCTAGTCAAGAGCTTCTAGCACATAGATGCTACGGCACTGCCCTATGGTTTGCTTGCTCAAGATGCTTTTGAGCCCTGAGAACCTGAGCCCATGGAGCCTTGTTCCCCTTTCAGGGAAAACCCAAAGACATCTCAGACCTGCCAGGCCTTTTCTGTCCATGAACAGCTGCACCTGGAATATACTCCTGCATTAACTCTTCTGAAGCAGGAGGGCAAACAGCAATATTGCCCTTAGATCCAGGTTAATAAAAGTAGCCACATCTCTCCATTTCACATGGCAGCTGATCACATTTCTCGCCATGGCATTGGTGGGGTTTTTTTGTGTTTTATTTTGGAATTCTGTCAGATTGCCCTAATGCTTCTGAGATGAAGACCAACTTTCATGATCCTTGAAAGGCAGCATACAGACCCCAGTAGTATGACTCTTGCCGCAGAGCACTAAATGCTGCCAACTGAGACAGGATTCAATGGCAGCTAAAACTAATGAGAGATGTACTAATAATTGCTCTTATCACTATTGAGAAGTATTGCAGAGACAGCTTAGGACTGAAGGACAGGACAGCTGTCCTTTTGCTGCACATCTCCCAGAGCATTTTGAGCTGCGGGGATGCTGGCGGGCTTCTCCTAACCACCACTATACAGAAAGGGATGAGAACTAATCCATTATCAGGCGGTTGTAACAGCTCACAAAATTGCTATCTGTAGGGTACCTGCTGCTGCCTGATCTGAGGCTGGCCTACAACAAAGTCCCAAGCATTTTCCCCCGCTACCCTCTGCAAGCAGCTTTCCCTGCATGGGACCCAGCGGGAACCTGAGCTTTTCTCTCCTCCACAACTGATCAGGCTCATGTCCTGCACCCTCCTCATCCCACTAGGTACCCCACACCAGCTCTGCTCTGCAGTCATCTCTATGGTCTGGTTTTCACTGTTGGTAGAGCACTAAACTATCTAAAATAATCATCAGTTAAGTCAGGACTCCAGATTCTAAAAGGTTTAATTTGCTTTTGCAGGAACCGCGTCTCTTAATTCCCCCAAAATGAACATCAGCAGCTGCAATATCACAGCCTATGAAAGCTTTTCACTTGTCCAGCTGTGTGTTTACATCCCAGTTTTGCTTTTGGGCATTTTACTGAACGTGTTGGCACTCTGGGTGTTCTGCTACAAACTCGGCAAATGGACAGAAACCAGAGTATACATGGTCAACTTGGCTATGGCTGACTGTTTGCTGCTCTTTACTTTGCCTTTTAAAACTTTCTCCCAGTTCCATCAGCTGAAAGTAGATAGTTGGTGCCTGGTTCTGGAAGGTGCCTATTTCATAAACCGCTTAATGAGCATCAGTATCATCACTGTTGTAGCAGTTGATAGGTACCTTGCAATCAAATACCCTTTGAAAGCCAAGGTGTTGCGGTCACCACTGAAGGCAGCTTTTGCCTCTGGATTTCTTTGGATAGTCATCATCTGCATGATGTCCCTCATTAAAAAGTTAGAGGATCGAGAACCACATGAACTTTGCTTTGAAAAATCTTCCATTAAGCCCTCAGTTATCACCCTGTGTGCTATTATCATAGGGTTTTTCATACCATTGATCATCTTGAGCTATTGCTCCATACAAGTCATTGCAGAACTCATGAGAAAGAAGAATGAGAAGTGTCATGAAGTAAAGTTAATGAGGAAGGCCGTCTACATTGTGTTTGCAAACATGGCTGTGTTCATCATATGCTTTTTACCTCTTTACCTTGGGCATCTCCTTCGCTTTATAATGGATTCCATCAGCTGCAACTGCTCTGCAATACAGAGGGTTAATAATTTTGTTCACCTCGCCTCAGTCCTTGCCAATAGCAACTGCTGCCTGGATGCTATTTGTTACTACTTTGTCAACAAGGAATTTAAGGAAGCATCTCCCAAGCTAGCAAAATCCAAATCTGAGGCCAGTGAAGAAGTGGAAGTTTAGTTCCCACTCGTAACATATTAGTGCAAAACACACGCAGCACACATTTTGTACTTGCTATGTTCAAGTTAAACTGGGACTCAATCACAGGCTTTCACAGTTTCATTTTGTGTGAGTGGGATGGAGGGACTTTCTGCTAATGGGAAAAATTCAGACGCGTGATAATTAGATAATCACAGACATCCAGATCCTGACGAAATGACTTAGGTTGCCACTGATAATTATCTGTCTTATGCAAATTTGAGGAAAAATGATAGCTCTTCCCTGCAAAAATCGTCTTTCATTTCCAAAAAAACCAAAACAAGCACAGGCAGTGGTAAAGGGTTTGGGGGTTTATTTTGGTTGTAGTTATGACAAAGAAACAAAGGTTATTCCAAATATCAAAAAAAGAAAAAAAAAAAAAGAAATCAAAGTGAAACCACTGCAGAGAAAGAAATAAGGATATTTTTGTAAGTCACATCTTATATTTTAGGTGGTAATAATGAACAATCATAGTAAGAGAGGCAGATTTAGTCTGCTTCAAACAACTTGACAGCACCATTCATACGACGTAACAGCTATAAAATGATCATCAATTGTAATACAAAGTCAAAAGAAATTGCAATTCCCTGTACTGGGGAAAAACTTTACAGCCAAAGTGTTTGAGTCAAGTCGCACTAAAACTACTGTCCAAAGAGTTGCATTGTGGGGCGGTGGGATTAAGGACTCTGTATGAGGTGTCTATTCAACCTTATTATGTAAAGGTCTGTCTAAAGAAAAGGGCAGCAAACTGTTCCAAAGAAACCAACATTAATAAAGTTGTGTTACTGGCACAGAGCTCAGTCTCTTAATGAGTTAATTGGAAAAGGTGAGAGATCGGCTTGTACAGGACCCGCTCTGTTGTCTGTCCCCAGGAGGGACAGCTCATCTCCCTGCTGTCCAAGCATGAGGCAGCAGGTAGGAGTTGCAATGGAAAATGGGCTTTTCAAAGGCAGAGCAGCGTATGCTACCCTGTGACACACTGACCCACAAACAGCTAACTAGTTAAAACCGCTAACTAGCCCCAGGCCACATGTCCTTGGATGGAACATATCAGGCACACACCTCTATTCATACCTCCCAACCCCAGGCTGAGCTTCCACCTGCCTGCGTGTGCTGGGCCAAACCCTGCCACCACCTAAGCAGCCTTACAGCCCTCACACTGAGCTCGGCCTTTACATCTCCTCCAACTCAAGGTACATGCCAGAAAGAGAAAAACCCTCAAGGACAGACCCTTCTGCAGACAATTGTTGAGCAGAGCGCTCCGTCCACCTGGGCAGTGGCTGTGCTGCTGACCAGCAGAGCCCACAGGACCTGCACAGGACAGCAGCCAAGCCTGACCTGTCACTTTCCAGAAACTCAGGTAGAAATGGGAATGTGTGCTTTGTCATCACCAAAATCTGAAAGCATCATCTCACTTTCCCTCACTGCACAATGGAGAAGGGGAATTAGGATGGGGCCTGGCTGCAAAAAAGACCTTTGAAACAGGTTGGTTTCTTCTCTTTTCTACTCCTACATTTTCTTTGAAAAGATCAAAGCAGCAACAAATGGCACTGTGCATGCAGAGATGGGTATCTCCTTTCAGCTCAGCCCAAGGTGTGGCACGGCCCTGGCAGTGATTTCACACTGCTCAGCCTGGTCCAGCGGGACTCGCACTTTGCCTTCCCCAGCCCTATGTGCTGATGGGTCTCCTGCATTGCAGTAGTAACATAGGCACCTTTGTGACTTTAATTTGATGGACAGTTCCCCAAAAAGGCTGAACAGTCCTTTAAGATTTCCTCCTTGGTATGGGATTTGTGTGCTGAGAGCACAGTGATAATCAAAGATTACCTGATTGCCGTTGTGTTTTACTTACACCTCCAGTCTCACCAACATGAGATGAAAGCTCTACACAAACCAAACTGCTATTTCAGATGTGCAGGGAAAAAAAAAATTCTCTGGTAACCACTCATAAATGGGTGGAGGAGATACAAAGCTGCCTAGAAACAAAGCATTTCCGAAGATAATCTGCTAAACTGTCTTGTTCTGAGCAACGCCCCTTCCTCTAGCAGCCATTTGCCCAGAACTATGTACAGTGAACACCTGGCCAAAGGCAGCAAAACTTCCTCACCACAGAAATCTCACACCAAAGCCCCCATACAGCTTAGGTGCTTAATGAGGTTTGGAGAGGGAGGGAGCCATAGAGAGGCTGTGGAGGATGTGCCAGTGCAGGATGGTGCTGGGCAGGGAATCCAGGGATGGTCCTCACTGCCACAGCCAGTGTCCACAGCAGCTCTAAGCAGGACTACCACCACTCCTAATGACTGCTCAGGAGCAGCAGGTTAATGAGGACAAAGAGGCAGGAGAGCATGTTTCACTCTCAGAAAAGAGATGTGATAAACTATTCTTTTGACATAGGACCAAAACCTCTGTTCTTCATTTGAGCAAAGTCTGTCTGAGTACAGGGCAGCCTGGGATTCTGACAGGCTGGGGCTGAAACATGTGGCACAAGGACCAAGAAACTCCCTCAAGGCTCCCCAGCTAGAAAACTGGATGATGCTGTTTTGTTTACTCATTTTTGTTTTGCTTTTTCCACCTGGAGCTTTTGGGCTGATTTAGTAGAAGGGGTGTCCTCTAAATTCATAACCCATCTGGCTAAGCTCTCCCACACCACACAGAGAAGACCTAAGGGATAAATTAAGCAGTAAGGAGGCAACAGCAATCTAGAGTAATAGACATTTCTTATAGGCCCAGCAACCTCTGGGAGACAAGGGGGATCCAAGAACTTGCCAATAAGATACTGATTCTTTCGCCACGGCCTGGAAGGGAAATAGCCCCTAACCCACACACAGACAGGCTGTGATATCCAGGTGGAGCAGGCCTTGCCTGGTTAGCTTTGACCTTGCTTCAAAAACCTACCTATCTCACCACATCCACCAAGCTTTTGAATACATGCAACTTAACCTTCTTAGCTTAAGATGCTCTGTCTTTCAGCCAAGTCTGGACAACATCAACCCCATGCTTTCCAAGTGACGAGGGTACAACTGAATAGGGCTGGAACATACACCTTGCCGGCTGGCTGAGGCAGGGATCTCCCACCACCCCACTCATCAGGCCATGCTGGCCTCTCCAGCAGCTGCAGAACACAGGTAGGCACAAACATCTTGTGCTGGCATCCCCAACATTACATTGATTCTAATTCTGTGAACTGATGACAGAGCTGGACACAGTTTGATACCCTTCACAAGCACGGAATGCACTTGTTATAAAACCGGATGACTTGAAACCAGGAGTACAGCTGCTGCAGCGCACTGTGGGTGGCTGCACAGGGAGGACACACACACACAGTTGCAGGAACACATTCAAACCTCCCTCTAACTTTCATGCTGTTGCCCATAGAGGTCTGGTAATGTCTCACACCAGTTTTCTTGCTGGGGGCTTTCCATTTGCTGTTGCTGTTGCATTTCAAATGAGCCCTCCTGCCAAGTACTGAACCAGGGCAGCTAACTGAAAAACGAGAGTTCAGCTGAATGTCAGGTGTGGGGGGAAAGTGTGAAACCTGTCACCAAAAAATGGCAACATACGTCAAAGATGCTACCATCAAAGACAGAAAAAGAGGACACTTCTAAGGAAGTGAAAACCAACATGGCTCATTGGCATTAGCTTGAGACAGAAGCATTCTTACATCTCTCAGTTTCTGAATGAAGGCTCAGAATCATCCCTGGGTCACTCCAACAGGAAGAGTTGTCCTGTGCATGTAGCAGCTGGGGACAGTGTCTGACACCATGTATTACCTGTCCTCAAAGATGCTAAAAGGCTGCAGCATCTGCAACCCCGTCCATCAGAAACCCCAGCAGAGTCTGCCAGCAGCTTTACTACTTCAGAACTCCCGTTTCAATTCTGTCTGCTGACATTTTGCTACCAAGATAAACAGTTCATACTTCTGCTTTTCTGGCCCATGGCTTTCAAGCCAGGCTCCCTGCTTTGATTTGATAAAAATTTGGCATGGATATTTCAACTGACTTCTACAAGCCTCCAAATTGCAACAGCAAGTCTGTAGGTCTCCTGCTTTTGGCAGGTGCCACAGCCCACAGTCACTTGTTCAACCTTTGCCCTACATTGCTGTATAAAAATGGGCTGCAGAAACATCATGTTTCCAGTCAAAGTCACGTTTCACTGATCAGGGACCAGCTTTTCTCAGTGACCCAGCAGAGAGACTCGGCATCACGTCTACACCACAGAGATGTCACACTTCAGAAGGGCAGCACCCAACATGCTCCTCTGAGTTGTCGCAGCTATTTCATGATCTGCTTAAATTAACACGCCTATATGTCTGCCTGTCACAAAGGTTATTCATTAATTTCTTCTGAGAAGAGCCCTGAGTGGCGGAAGGAAGGGGACTGCATAATGTAATCTGGTTTCACAGCAGAGAGGCAGCAACAGACAATGGCTCATCAGCCACAACGGGCAAGGCAGGGCAGCTCAGGCAGCAGAAGGTCAGGAGGGATCTTGGGGCAGGAAGGAAGAGATAATTGTTTAAGCTATAATTTAATGGTAAATTAGATTTTTTACTGCTGCTCAATTCCTTTCCTTGCTCTTATTCTTGTAAATGGAAGAACGCATCCGATGTTCAAGACCTTTCTACTCTCCCAGTGGGAACTGGGTAATCATGAAGAATCCAGCCCTTTATTTTACTACTTCAAAGCTGTTTCCTTTCAAGTTCTGGGCACCATTAGACTTGAGTGGCATTAACATACCCTTAGGGACTGTCTCCCAGTCCCCACTGCTGGGCAGCCCCCTATCACTTTCAGTGCCACCCTGTGCTGAGGCCTGGGGCAAGGCAGAGCAAGCTCTGCGCCTGGCAGAAGTGCCCAGGCAGCTGTGACCCTTCACCATCACTGGGATCTTTCCTCTCTGTGACTGCGGTTACACAGCTATATTCACAGCAGTTTAACAGTTTAGAGAAGGGGTGGGGTTTGGCTTCTGTTTTGTTTTTAAAGAAACAACTTTGAAAAATTTCAAAGGTGCAATAAACTGTGGAATGATAAAAGATATATCGGACTTAAATAACATACTGTGGATTTTTCTTTCACCAGTTGGCTGAACCCAAATGGTGAATTTTGCCCCTTTGGGAAGAGCAGGTGATATTTTCAGTAGGCAGAGAGCAGCATGAGGGGATCTCAGCTCCTGCCTCCTGGAGGAATGGTGGTTGCAGCAGTTCCAGCTCTGAAAGAAGAGGCAGGGGAGCTCAAATAAAACAGCACTGCTCCAGCTATGTATGTTTCAGCTGGGGTTTTTTTTGTTTTGTTTTTTTTTAAGATTTTTCTCTTCTCTCATCAAGGACTTCGGAGCTGTTTCAGTTCCAGCTGGGAGGGCTCAGTAGTGGCAGGTGCTTGACCAACCTCCCTGCAAGGTAAAGCACAACACAGAAAATGGAGGCTCTGCCAAAGAGCTTCTGTGGAGGCAATGCACTCCCCTGTATCTAGGTGCCCACCTCCCCTTGGCTGTCCAGGGGAGGGCCATCCCAGCACCCACCTTCCCGGATGCCTGCTGCCTTCTCCCAGTGAAGGAAAAGTGAATTCCACCACCTGCCTTCCTGGGATAGGGATCCTAACCAGGCAGCATTCTTAGAATTTTTATTTTGTTGGTAAAAGTGACCAAAGCAGGGATTGCTCTTCTTCTTTCAGATAGGGTTGCATAAGCCAGCTGCTGAAGAATGTGATGTACTCTTGAGTTTCTTCAATTTCCAGCTGCACAAAGGCACAGTGTGTCAGTTGGCCCATACAGAATAGAAAAGTCACAAGAGCTTCTTTTCATGCACTTAAAACCTTGCCTTTGTGCCATCAAGGCTTTCACCAGCACTAAAGGTTTATGCCAGTGCCAGAAAAGCAACGGGGACCAGCAGGTTCCTGGCACCGTGCACACAACAGCAACAAAGCAGCCCTTCTCTGCTCCAACAGTGAACTGATAGTGCTGGTTTGCAAGCCCCATCCCCAGGCCAGCGACTGGCCTGTCCTCTTCCCTGGCTTGGTTTGTACCTGGATCTGCATTGGAGGCATACCACAGGCCTCTCCTCCATGGAGAGATGGGCAGGGGAGCTTGTGGAAGTCTTCCAGGCCCATCCATGATTCAAGAAATGCCCTCCCTTGGCTCCAGGTGTGCATATACCTCCCTTTCCTCCTACAGACTCTCTGGTGTGGGAATCCCTCATCTCAGCACTACCACCCATGCCCAGCCTGCCCTGTGCAACAGGAAACTCTCTTTATGCCTCGTACTATTGTGACAGAGGAAAGAAATAGGGGTACAAGACCTCCATGAAAATCTAGCTTTAGAAACTGCTGTATTAGCAATTACCCTTTTCAGAGAGTAAACTGTGCTGCACAGCTCTGTTTTCTTTTCACCTTCTAGAGGCTTTCCTTCCTTAGGTGGCCTCATCCTCACTAAAACCCAGTACTTGTCAGGATCACCCAAAGTCTCTGTCTGTCTTACGTCACTAGAATATGCCACAAGCTGGGAGAACCTGCCTGCGAGTGGCCACACAGAATCCAGGGGCTCAGCAAAACCACCTGGCCACTCTTGCTATCAGCTGCTGGAACAAGGGGGTACTACTCCTCTTAGAAAGGCTGGACACGACCAGGGTGAGGCAGTGAGGGGACAGGCTACCAGGGCTGGAGGAGGTGGGGAAGGTTCCATGCCTGCAGGGCAAGCTTTTTCCATGACACCTCCTACCCAACCTGAGTGTACTCAGTGCAGTTCCCAAGGGAGGAAGCACATGTACCANAAAAAAAAGAAAAAAAAAAAAAAAGAGAAGAAAAAAACCCAAACAAACAATAAACCAACCCCAAAACAACACACAAAACCAAAAAACCTCAACAACAAGCAAACTAATCAATCTACCAGTCATAAAAAGATGGCTTGCGTGAGCAATTCTGGGTGTGCAGAGATGTGGCCACCATATTGGGAGGGAACAGATGTAAGAGATGTGCCTTAGAAAACACGCCACTATTCTCATTAGCTATTTGGACTCATCCTTTCCAGATCTTGGGGTGCCATTTTTGGAGGGTTTGTTTGTTTGGGTTTTTTTGCCTTTTTTTATTTTCCTGTTATCTTCTCCTGTAAATAACCCAAGCAGCAGCTCAGCCTTTCCTGCACTCTCAGAGGCACATTCTGTTTGCCAGAGCTGGTTGCTGCCACTGAGTTATCCTGACTGGTGCTAAGCATCCAGCTCCAGCATGGGCCAGTTATCCTTGTCCAGGGCATTTTTTTGGTGTGTCACCAACTACAGTAAAAATACCTGACAGAAAGCAAAACCAAACACATGCGCACACAAATCAACAACAAAATCTTTCTGCAACAAGTATCTGGATCTTACCTATCTCTTTGGCATTGTCTCATTTGCACTACGTCTCCTTCCCTTTTTAAATAAAAAGCATCCTTAATCTGAAGCTAAGATGCAATGGTCAGAAAATGTTTATTACAAAAAAGTTCCACCAAAGTCAGGGATCTTTCCATAAGGCCTGGCTGCCCTGCATACCTGCCACCCCAGCTGTCAAATGCATACTGGAAGTGTAAACACACTGAGATGCTGAATCATGACAATGAATTTACTCCAGGGCAGAAGTTGGAACCACAGCATGAGGACAATTGTGTTAACTGTGAACTTGCAAAGTGCTGAGCTGTGAAACCCCATTCCTTTCTGTGCCCTTTGCTGCCCAGACACCAGGTGCTCCACTGATGCTGTAGACTGAAGCAGTGCTGTGAGGGAGGGACATAATGAAGGATAAGCAGCAGGCTTGGCAAACAGCAATATTTTGGGGGGAAGGTATGCAAGTTAAAAATATATAATTTTTCTTATCAGCACAGATAAGAGCAGTAGGTGCCAGAGCTTTTCCTCAGGCTTGTATTTACTCTCTTGTTGTTCAACATGTTCATAAGCCATGATGATGCAGGTTTCATTAAAACCCAGTGCTTTCTCTAAAAGCAACACCTACTGCTAGTTCTGATTCAACCTCATCCATCTTTAAAGGCAGACTAACCCCTCCCAAGAGGTGCCAATGCAGGGCCAATATAGTTTCACAAGACCGTTAACCACCCTTGGTCCAAGCGAGCACTGAAAAAGCTAGGTCTGGGAAATAGACTGTCTTGGTGCTCAGTAAAGTTCTTTCCCTGCTACATCTTTAAAAAAAAAACACCACAGCCCATGACTGTTTTTTGACTGAAGAGAAGAAAGCCAAGAGAGGAAGGTGAGTGGCTAATAGACCCCAATCAGCAATGCCCTTCCCCAAATGGAGCAATGATTATTCAAGGTCTGCTCCTTCAACCCATTCGTGCAGCAGCAACAAGACCAGAAGGAGATAGTCCCTCACCCCAAGGGCCAGGACCGTTCCCCCTCATCACCAGCATCTTTCACTGACCCACTGTTGTGGTTTCAGTTGGGATGGAGTTGACTTTCTTGCTGGCAGTTGGTGATGCACTGTGTTTTAGATTTGGGATAGCAACACTTGTGATTTGGTTGCTGCTGAGCAGTCAAGGCCTTTTCTGCTCCTCCCACTGCACTGCCAGCAAGTAGGCTGGCAGCACACAAGTAGTTGGGAGGAGACAGAGCCAAGACAGATGCTACCAACTGACCAAAGGGATATTCCGTGCCCTATGACGTTATGCTCAGCATATAAAACTGCAGGAAGAAGGAGGAATGGAGAACATTCAGAGTTACAGTGTTTGTCTTCCCAAGTCACCATTAAGCATGACAGAGCCCTGCTTTCCTGGAGATGGCTGAACAACTGCCTGCTGATAGAAAGCCATGAATGAATTCCTTGTTTTTCTTTGCTTGCATTCACAGCTTTTGCTTTATTTAAACTGTCCTTATCTCTACCCATGAGTTTTCTCACATTTACTCTTCTGATTCTCTGCCCCATCCCACCATGCGGGGAGCAAGCAACTTAGCTACCAGCTGGGATTAGACCGTGACATGCATTTTATTACCAAGCTCCAGAGACAACTTGGCACCAACCTGCAAAATACAGGAGGAACCATCTTTTGCCTTCCTCATCTCACCTTTTACTTCTCCACCTTGTGCAAGACTAGCCTGTTTCTGATCAACAAAGTCTATGCTGTTACATGATTTCTAGCAGATCTGATTCAATAAATGACCCATACAGGAGCAAAAAACTCTACATGTCAGTATCTTAGGGAAGGTGAGTCAACCAGAAAGCTGTTAAAAAAAAAAAAAAAAAAGAAAAAAAAAAAGGAAGAAGAAAATATTTTGAAGATTCATTTTAAGACAACAGCTAAAGAAAAAGTCTCCATGAGTCATCCTCTATCATTTCTAAAATCCTGATTTGAGAAGGAACATTGTGAAAACAACCCTGTTTCCAGTTGAAAAGTAAATAACACACTAGTCAGTGTAGAGAGAAAATACTCCCTTTTTCTGCTTTCTTCCCTGTGCTGGTGACAAAAAGTAGCAGTGTGACATAAAGAATTTAAAAGGACCTGAAAGTAAGTAAGCATCTAGGAGACATGGCAATGGAGAAATGGCAGTGGCTGGGGCATGCAGGAGGGAAAAACAAAAACTTCTGCATAAATTTAGTTCCTGATGCATTAGACTTGTAAAACTACAGAAATTAGGAATTCCCCATGACTAATATTTCTGAGAAGTTTACATAAGTAGTTTACTATATATCTTTATTTCTGTATGAATTGCTTTATTTTCTTGAACTCCCGATTGCAAGACGTTCACATGAACCAGAAGGCTTACTAAATATTCTCCAGATTGGATGTCCAGACTTAAAGTAGTCTTTTTTATTTGTTTGGCAATATGGTGATAAATTTCAGTGCCAAGCTGCCTTTCAAGTGTCTGAAGGAGTTATGTTCCCACACTTCTCTCTGCGTCCTTTGAAAACAACTGTCTTCAATCACTGGTAGCCAAAGTTTCTTCCTTTGGCTCAGATTCAACTCTGCTGCATGCCACTAGTGATTTCTGTGATTTAGCTCTGGGTTCCCCTGTCAGTACAGAGGTCTCGTTTGTAGGCAGCAAGAGAAAAAGTGTTAAGTGCGTAAACTCACTGCCTTTCCCACGTGCCATGTGAGGAAGAGAGTGTCACATGGAAATCAGCCTCTCGCAGTACAGGTTGCCTTCCCATGAGGTTTTTTCCAGTTGTAGTCAAGCTGGTAGGAAGCAGAAATCCAGCCCACTCCTTGCTGCAGCTGCAATCTACAGCATTTGAGCACAGAGAAGGTTGGATTTCGAGGGTTCTGGCACTACACCACAAAGCTGGAAGACTCTCCTTGCTGCAGCAGGCTGGAAACCCACTGAATACTTTCCCAGGTTACTGTAGCCTGTACTTTAATAACTTCCTAAACCAGAGATTGCTTCTTTATGTAAAATTGCCCATTGGGGCTTTTCTGCCTTCCATGAGCCCACAGAACCACTTTTTATACCTGTAAAATTATTTTAGAAATCAAAAATCTAACTACAACATTGATATCACAGTGTAGTTAGCATGTCCCTGTACCTGCCAGAGCTTAGTGCTGCGTGACGGCAGGCAGAGCAGGAGCCAGCTGCAGCCACAGCCCACCAGGTAAATCCTGAGCTGGATACTGCACTGAGCAGAGAACAGCTGCAATCACCTAGAACTGCCAAGGCTAAAGATTGCTCTGAAGCTTCGAAAAGCCCAAGTTATAATGTTAGATTACAGGGTTGCACAGAAAGTGTCAAACTAGAGGGAACCTTGACCTCTGTCTGCAACAAAATCCCCAGCACACCTGCCTGAAGAGCAGAAGGTGGCCTTAGAAAGCATGAAAAAATGTTTTGGGCCAGGCTTCTGCTGGGCTGCCCAAGGGAAAGTTCCTGGAAACTTATACCTTTGTTTGGGTGTCTACAAAGACATCTAAAGCTGCCCATGCAGCAGTATGTCTAACACATGAAAGAGAAAAATCAGCTGAAAACTTATTTCCTAAATACTTTTTTTCTCATCCTCCTTTAGCCAATTTCTTCCCTCTCAGAAATGTTTATGCAGGCATCTTGGGAGAACTCAGCTCACCTCAAAGCCAAGCAAATAGGATTCGTGGGAAGAAGAAAACCCAAATTTGAGTTAGATGAAAAGACAGAAGGATGGAAGGAAGGATGGATGGATGGAAAGGTGTGTGAGGCAGACATCCATTAACTTTGATACTTTTGAAATGCATTCAGCTCCTCTGAAATGCCTTTGCTCTGCTCACTTCTATGAGGGAAGGGATGCAGGGACTGGCATTAACCAAGATAGGTCATTTTTCAGTGCATTCCCATTTTGCTTCAGAGAGCTAGTCTTAAAAAACAGCAATTCTCTCAGATGTATTCCCACCCCTGGTGATAAGCAGGAAGGCACTAAGTCCCCTGCTCCCCATCCCTGTCTGGGGATGGGCACTCACATGGAGGCAGCTCTCCTCAGGCTCACAGGGCAATTCTACTTTCGGAGACAGTGTCCTGGAAGGGTGCATCTGTTTCATCAGGGCACTAACTCTCCTATGTCCTATCATTGCAACTGGCCAGACACTTGGTCTTTTCTGGGAAAAGAGAGGGAAACTGATGTGGGTTTTCTTCTGAAAAAGCTTTGGTCTGTGATGAAAAATATCCTGCACACTGAAAAAGTGTCCTGGTTTGAAGTAAAGCAGAACCACCTTTCTGTTCTGTAATTTTACATTTTGGCTAGGACTATCCTCTTCCAACTCTCCAAAGTTAGTGGCCTATTGTGGAGAAAACTCCTCATTTCTCAGAGTGATAAGACCAATGTTTGTACTTCAGGCCAAGGAATGGTATGCATTGACAGTCTTGCTCATACTTATTGCTATAACAACCAAGGTCAGACAGTTTCATTATTTGTACCATTGCAGGGTCAGTAACAGAAAAAGCATAGGGGGGTCACATCTCTGAGGAGGAGCAGACAAGACAGGTGACCCAAACCTGACCAACTGGAGTATTCCATCCCATCTGCCCCATGCTAAGTACAAAAGCTGAGGGATCAAAGGGTCAAGTGTCTTTCCTCAATGGCTGATGTCTGAAGAGAACCCTGACTTCATCTGCCTTTGATCCCAATACGTGTGTTCTTGATGCCAGAGCTAGAACTCAGTTCCCATCCATCACTGAGTCCAGTCTGGGACTTCCCCAGTGCCTGCTGGTGACGTGATCCCAGGAGCTTGATACAGTTTTGTGTATATTTTATCTATTTCATTATTTTCTTCTTTTTGCTGTTAATATTAATACTTCATTGCAGTAGTTCAGTTAATTCTAAACATCTCATCTCTTCCTCTCCTCTTCTTTTTTTTTTTTTTTTTTTTTGGGGGGGGGGGGGGGGGGTGTTT